>FXXK01001970.1:0-13530 GCA_900184695.1 Betula pendula
GTAGGTCGCAACACTAGTTTTCAGGGTCCCACAACACTAATTTTTAAGGTCCATGCATCAATTTTAGTAGGTTATGAGTGTTTGTTAAATGATCACGATGTTTTTGTTTTAGAATAGTAATAAAAAGTTATTGGTGTGATATAAAGTATAAAGAATATTTTAAATTTTTTGTATAGAAAAATAAAAAGGTTTTATTTTTTAGTGAGCTTTTTATTTGAGGAGTAATAAAAAGTGAGTGATATAATATAAAAAGTAAAAAAATTGTTAAAAAGTGATTGATGAAATATTAAAAATAATGTTGATTTTGAGAAAAAAAAAAGAAAAAAAAAAAGGGAAGGAGGAAGTGTTTAACAAAAAGGCTCCACAACACTAATTTCCTTTCGGATGTGTATAGTGTAGTGCAAGTCATGATGGAAGACTATTTAGTTTAGTTCAGGTATCCTCGAACAGTTGATCTTATTGACTCTAGCAAGATTTTTCATGTCGCAAAGCTTGCATAATTTTCAGCACATCTCCCTCTATAATTAATAAGTTAATTAAGTTCTTCGTAAACAACATCGAATTCGTTCGAAAGATAAATAAGTCAAACTTGAATAAATTATCTAATAGATATGTTGATTTAGATTATCATTCCAAATGCAATTGACAATTTTATTGTCTTATATTTAACCTAGCTACCCATGTCAAAATTATCACTTTAAACTCTTGAGTGATGACTCGTATTAAAATTTATTATCTATACATCATTTAAAAATTAAAATTATGGTGATATTCTTCTAACTGAAAATAATTGATACTAAGAGTGAACTTTTAAAGGCTAAAATGTTAAAAAAAGAAGAAGAAAGAATGAAAATTGAAATTGTTACTAGAATCCTACGTAGACAAATGAATAATGTCGTCAACTTGCACGAGAAAATCAACAACGAGGGAGCATTACTCATCAACATCAACAATAGAGTAGCAAAATCATCCACTGCAATTTGCTCGAATGTACTTACTATACGTGGTCACATAAGCACGATGGCAGATTATCTCTAGCTTGTTTTCGTGTAAAATATTCTCAGCAATGATTTTTTTAAAAATATTTTTTTGGAGTTTGGCTCGTACGAAAAATGAGTAATGGCAAAAAACGGTTGGTGACTTCCGGCAGTGGTCCGGCGGTTTGAAAATGATCAGAAGTTTAAACTCAAAAAATAATTTACAAAATTTTAAAATGAACCTTTTTCCGAGACTAAAAAAGCTTTTTCAGTCATATTTTCAATTTACCTATCATTTTCGAGGTTCTCGGAGTATGTTAAAATAACAAATTACTCCCTGAAAATATTTTCCGTCAGCTATTTTAATGGAAATCGTTAGTTTGCAACGTCAGACCAATAAGAGCGCGACACATGTCATTTCCTAAATTTAATAGTAAATTTGTAAATATGATATATCGAAATGGACGGCAAATGGGCAAAAAATAATTTCTATTATTTTTCAAATTTGTAAATGGAGATGTTATACATCGATTTTTGGTTCATCTCGTCTATTTATTTTACAAATTTTAATGTGAGTCTCATATTAAATTTTAATAGTAAATTTGTAAATCAATTTTTCGGCTTTTCTCCTCCTCTCTTTGGATCAATTTCCTACTTTATATCACATGGAAAGCTTATCTGAAAAGATGTGGATCTCGATTGCCTCTGCGACGCCCAGTTGCTGAAATGATTAAAAGACTACACAACTTGCTGTGCTGAAGATGTCTACCCTATTTTTTAACCAAAAACAATGACGTGACTTTTAAGCTCCATTCATATATATATATATATATATATATATAATATTATATTATATTATATATAATATATATATATAAACAAATATATATATATATATACAATATATTCAAGCAAATTGCAGTGCACGAGTGGTCCTTGGAACGCGCTGATGTTCGTTGGAATGAATTTTGGTGTGTACGATCTTTTTGGTACTCTATTGTTGATAGGACCTCTCGTGCAATTGGACGACATTATTCATTTGTCTATGTAGGATTCTAATATAGAACAATTCATTTTTCTTTCTTTCTTTTTTCAAACATTTTTAGCCTTTAAAAGTTCACTCTTAGTATTCAATTATTGCCAATTAGAAGAATTCACGACAATTTTAATTTTTAAATGATGTATTATATAATATGAATTTTAATACGAATCATCACTCAAAAGTTTAAAGTGATAATTTTGACAGGGTAGCTAGGTTAAATATAAGATAATAAATTTGTCAATTGCCTCATTATTTATGTTTTAATGTCTTTCGTTATTTCCATGGCCTCATTTTATTTCCAGTTGAAGGGACTCAACTGATGAAGCATGGCTTTAGCGATGCAATTGCAAAAGTAGGTCTAATTAACCAAGTTCGTCAACAGACCTTTTTTGGGTGCGGAATGTTTTACCATCTTTACAATCAGGTACACTTTTTTTTTTTTTTCTCCATATTCTTTTGTAACTGATGCCTGCATGGCTTGTGTACAAGTTATTTTATTCTTGCAATTATATGAGCCCTCTCTGTCATTCGGCTAGATTCATTCTTATTGTAGCCCTAATTACTTTCATTAATTGAAATATTGTCAGAGGAAACAGAAAAAAGGTAATCGATTTAAGAGGAGAATAGTGTAAGGGAATTAAGCTCAGTAAGTAACGTAAGAGGGGTTGTTTTTATTTTTTATTTTCTTTACAGTCTGGATAGTGGATAATGGTTAGCGATTAAGGATTTAATATTTATTCCTTTTTTATTTTCGTAAAAATCGGTAAGAATTACTTTCTTTTTTTTTTTTCTTTAATTCAAAGGGCGGAAACGGAAAAGGACGTAAGAATTACTTCAATTGAAAATATAACGTCAATCATCTCATGTTGTGAGTGAAAATAATGAATCATGCACTTTCTTCCACAATTCATAACAAGCTTCGAAGGGAGTAAACATAATATGTGATTAAATATGTGCTAATTATGCATATATTTGGAACTGCTCGTTATTCAGTCGGGCTTGCTTTGATGATTGATACTTCCCCATAAGTGTCTTGATTGTGAAATATAGGCCACCATTTCCAAGAGCTGTTTTGGATGTTTCCTTGATATTACTTTGATATTGGCATGTTTTCTGTTTTGTCAAACATTGACCATAAAGAAAATGGTCGAGCCAAACACATTTCGACCATAAATATTCGAGTCGGATAGAGTTGGATAAAGAGTAGGACGTGAAGCATTATTCTAAATATTCAAGGTTGAACATGCTGCTGATTTCTTACTTTTCTTTTTCTTTTTTCTCTTTCTTTTAATTGAGAAATGTTAAATTTATAAAATATTTTATAAAAAAGATTATTACAAAGTGATGTAGCGTAACATAATTGAATTTCTAAAAGTTTGGATTCATCATTTTTTCAATTATATTGTGTCACATCACTTTATAAAAGAATTTTTAGTAAAATATTTTAAAAACCTAACCTTCCTCCTTTTTAATTATTTGTTGATTGGGGAGAAGATTGCTGGACCGGGGTGACCGGTGGTACTATGAACAAAGCAGGGGTCAATACTTAAAAAGTTGGACTTTTTAAGAGATAAATTTTGGACCCACTTGAAATGTTGGACTTGAAGAAGGAAAGAGTACTACACACTCTTTACTTCTATTATGTACACCATTTTGACATTCTCTCATCTCCGGCAATGAAATTAAAATAGTTATCGAAAAATTTTAACTACTATTCTTTATTTTACACTTTAATTTATTTAAATATTATCTTTTATATTTTATTTTTTCTACTTTACCAATTCTATTTTATTCAGCAGCGTCACCTGCTTCTTTCTTCTCACTTTGTTCAACATCTGAGGGCTCAGATTTTTTAGAGCTTGGCCAGGACGGATGTCTCCGCTGGACCTATGGTGGGGTGAAGCACTGGGAATGGTCAGAAGAGGAGCCGGTAGTGGTGGAAACTCCCTATTATCCTGTGGCATTATTTTTCTTTTGATCGATTTGCTTTGATTCAGATTACAGACAATTGCTAATTTGCAATCATCTCTTGTTGTGAGTGAAAATAATGAATCACCTTGTCTGTCACAAATCATAACAAGCTTCAAAGAGAGTTAACATATTGATGCTTTCCATAAGTGTCTTGATTGTGAAATATAAGGCAGTTGTTTAGGTTCTGATTGAGATAGTGTGTAATACGTACCCAATGTATTGATGTGGTGCAATATAGCTTTAATCTACGTCGTTCATTTTTTTAATGATCATTCCAAAACGCAACATTATTTAAGAGAGAGAAAGGTTGGTTTGCACCGCGTGCAAGTCATAAAAATAATTGTTGGGGTGGCTGAATCATTCTCTTTGGCCATTGTCAATGGCCACCTTTGTGGCTTGCATGCTTGCAAGCTACAGCTTTCTCTCCTATGTGGTGTACGTGCCATTTCAGACGGTTCATTTAAAAAGGACAATCAAACTTGAACTATATATTATATATCATATATTTATGATGAGATTATTAAACTCAATTATATCTTTGATGATTTATGTGCGCACTATGAATTGAGTCTAATAGAATAATAAAATATGTATCTTTCCATGATTGTTATTTAAAGAAAATGATTCTGACTATGTGAGATTGATTACTCTTACAAATTTACACCTTAAAGTGTTTTTCGATGGTTGGAGGTGCACATTAACATTCAAGATGAGAACAAGTTACCCTCTCTTGTCTAAAATAAGCTTTCTAACCATTAAGGAAAAATCCTAGAGGTATTTTTGTTCCACGATAACTAATATGTATCTATTAGTTAGGCTAGTGTAAAACCCATATTGTTGTATACATTTGGGTGTATGGGAATGGGACACCTCAATAAAGTCAAAACTCTAACATTACATCCATGCAATACCTATCTCAATAATTTATTAAAACTAGACATTCTAAAGAATAGATCTCCTTGAGCTTGATTGTAACCCCATTTCTCTATGAATGAATGTTGTACTTAAAAAAAAAAAAGAATAGATCTCCTTGATATTCAAAGATAGCGTTCACATTCGACGTTTTCATACAATACTTGCTCCGCTTGCTTGCCATATAAGACATACTAAAAATTCAGCTACCATATTCTCTCACCGACCTTGAGGATTCATAATCTCAGAGAAATCTTGTCCGCCAATCGTGCTACACATGTCATTGGGCAAGACAACTTCCTCCTCAAGCTCTTTGTCTGCACTCTCCTGCAGCTGCAATG
Organism: Betula pendula; assembly: GCA_900184695.1. Lineage (NCBI taxonomy): Eukaryota > Viridiplantae > Streptophyta > Magnoliopsida > Fagales > Betulaceae > Betula > Betula pendula. The sequence continues at coordinate 5,244 of FXXK01001970.1, forward strand.
CGAGCTCAAGTTCCCGCACCACATCATTCATCGATGGCCGGTTGATTCCACTGTCATGCAAACAATTAACGGCGATCTTAGCAAATGTCTTCAAACACTCGTATGCTATTTCACCCTTCAATGACGGATCAACGATCTGATCAACCTCTCCATTGCGATAGCATTCCGAAGCCCACTCCGCTAGGATCACCACTTGCATCTCTCCAGTACGCATCTCTCCAGTACGTATTATGGGTGGCCTCGCAGACAATACTTCACACAAAACTACACCAAACGAGTACACATCAGACTTATGAGACAACTGTTGACGTCGGTAATACTCCGGATCCAAATACCCAAATGTACCCTTGACCACTGTGCTGACATGGGCCTCGGGCTTTCCAGTGGGGCCTATTTTGGACAATCCAAAATCAGAGACCTTTGCCACCCATCTCTCATCCAATAAGATATTTGTCGTCTTCACATCACGGTGAATTATCGTGTGGTTCGCGCCTGTATGAAGGTAGTTCAACCCACGTGCTGCACCGATACAGATCTCCAGCCGTTGCTTCCAGCGAAGAGGAGGACTATCGGTGGTATTGTAGAGATGATCACGGAGGGTCCCACGGGCCATAAAATCATAGACGAGGATCATCTCATTCCTGTCGTTACAGTACCCAATCAGAGAAACGAGATGGCGGTGGCGAAGCTGGGAGAGCATCTCGATCTCGGTCTCAAACTCGTGGGCACCTTGTTGAGAGCCGGGTGTCAACCGCTTGATCGCAACTGGGTTGGCCTCACCGTCAATGTACCCTTTGTACACGTTACCAAACCCCCCAGCTCCAATAATGACAACTTCATCAAAGTTGTTGGTGGCTGCTTTAATCGTAGCCAATGAAAAGTGACGACACTGATCGGACGGTAAAGATGACCTGCGTGTCTCTGTTGACTTGTTTGTAGTCGTGCCATCACTAAAGCCGGAGTCCTTAACTCTCTTGCGCAGCCGGAAAATCAAGAACCCGAGAATGGTCAGCACAACAAAGCCGGAAACTCCACCACCAACGACGGCAACTATTGTTGTTCTGTTATTCTTCGACTTTGTCGGTGGTGGCACAACAGTTGAATTGACCAACAACGATGGGTCTGGATTGGGTCCGGCGAGACTACCTTTATAGGTGCTTACTTTAAAGATTTCGACACCGTTCAAAATTGCATCGTTGTAAGTATTCTTCGAGTCTTGTGGGTTTGCTTCTAGTTCGATGGACAGTTTCATTTTCTTCTCGGCTTCTTTGCCAAACATGGAAACGATGTAGTCTCTATATACCGGAACACCATTTCCACCACTCCATCTTATCACGTCGGCTGCTTCCTCAGCGGATTGATTTGCTATGAAAATAAGGAACTTTCTTTCGCGTTGCTTAATAATCTCTGGTTGAAACTCGCAGAAGTGTAGCCTAACAAGGTAAAAAAACCTGGAGTCTACGGGGAATTCCCAGGTGAGATCATAGCTCTTGTTGAGAGTTTTGTTCGTCCCCATAGTCCGGGCAGTCCGATAGACGTCTTCTGGTGCAGTGTACGCAGGTACCTTGGTAAAATTAAATTCCATAGTTGTGTTAACAGGTAGAACAGAGTACTGTTTATTGTCTGACAAGTACTTGTCGTCCTGACTCCAGGCCCGGAACATGCCAGTGTCTTCAGAGGGTGGGATGAAGCGGCCTCCAACATTTATTCTGTATACCATCTCGATAGCAGTGCTGTTTTCAATGCGGTACAGGTACTGCCCACCGATAAAAGAAACCCCTTCATTGCCAGACGGGGTGTAATAGAGATTGGGAGGCATCGACAAGATTTCAATTCCGTTGATAAAAGCATATGCATTAGCAACGCTCGGCGTGAAGGTTATGTTCAATCTCTGATCCTCCTCGATGTTGATACAGTATTCTCTAAATATGATATCTCCGGGATCACCATCAGCATCTGCTGTAAGTGAAGCGTTGAAGTTGCTAAGAAGAGTAAAACGACCGGCTTTGACAGAGAATAGGGCTTTAGAGCGATCAAAGTTTTTAAGGTATGAAGCCGGATAGAAGTACAGTCGAATGAATTTTTGGCCGGCAGTGACAGGAAACGTGTAGGTCAAAGCGGAGAAAAAAATCCGGGCATTGGGATAGGGCACTATATTGCTGGAGGAGGATTGTTGATCTGCGATGGCTGCTAGAGATGCCTGGTTTTGTGATTTTTCAACGATGAAGAATTTTGAATCCACGTCTCCAATCCAGGTCCGACCGTCTAATGCAGTTGACTTGCCAACTGAGCCACAGTTGAGGAGAATATAATCGACTGGTGTGTAATAAGGAGACGACGAGCCACCGGCGACGGTGCTGATCAGGTGGTACAGCAAGAAGGCTAGGTAAAGACGTGTGAAAGACATGGTAAGAGGGTTGTCCTAAGATGTATTCTGCTTCAGTTCCACATGGGAGAGAGAGAGAGAAAGAGAGGGAGAGAGAGAGAGAGAAAAGGAGGAGGTGATAGATTAGAAAGAGAATCTGTTTATGATGTGAAATAAATTTCGAATTTTTTGGAAAGAAAAGTAAAGACAGTTATTTAACTTCTTTTTTTTTTTTCTATAAGAAAAAAAGAGAAAAATCTTTGCTAAAGATAGCCGCCTTCTGGCAGAAAAGTCTGCCGACGCACTGATGTGCCCGCATACAGTACATGATACAAGCAAATTGCAGTGCATGAGTGGTCTTTTTTGTCTTTTTCTTTTTTTGTTTGTAAATATGAGTGGTTTAAGGGTGTACATCCGGTTACGGTTATTGGGCAATAACCGCAACCGCAATTGGGGTCCCCGATTGCTCGATTTTCAGCAACCGAAACCGGAACAGGGTCCCGGTTAGTAACCGGTAATCGTTTTGATTTATGGGTCATCTTTTAATTTTCTTTTAATTTTTTTTTACATCAAGGCCCGTTAATTTTTAAATAATAAATTGGTATTCATTTATTACATTAGGACAAATATTTATAATATCAAAATATTAACATCGGCTTATGCTAACCATTTATTGTAGCAAAATAAAGGTAATTATCATATAAAATATTACAAACAATTATATAATTTTTTTTTATAATAAGTGCTCTTAAATAGTGAAATAATGATACAATAATAAATAATATAATTACTGCGTATTTACTATTACTATTAGGATCTGCATAATTAGATAAATTTTTAATTATAGGTATAAAATTTGAACTATAAATCCATAACAATAAATTAAAAAATAAAAATTAAAAGGCTATACATATAGTGTGGTACCGGGGCTCCAATATCTACCTCAACATTACATATATTTAAATGGCTTCAAAGGTTATTGGAATAAAAATAATAATAAATATATATTTTTTGGAAAAAAAATTATCCACGAATATATGTCATCTTCAAACAGTATTTTTGGTCACACTTAACAATGTCCCCAAATTTTCAAGCTGTAACAATACTCTCCATTTTAAAATAACTAAAATTAACCTAGGTTTGAATCATGTTCACTGATATGCTATATAAATAAAAGAACAAGATCAATAAATATCCTTTCATCAATTAAGAGCACATTAAATTTCATTAGAAGTAAAAAAAATTGACTCGCATTTTTAAATTGAGATTATAATATTCTAAAAAAATATAATAATTTTTTTAACTTAAGAGTCACCACCATATTATATATATTTTTTATATTTTAAATATAATGATAATTGGTACATTGGTGGTTAGTATGGTATTGTGAGTACAATCGATTAAAAAAATATGAGATAAAATCAACGTTTATAAATAAATGAAAAAAAATTAAATGTTATATAAAAAAAATGGAATAAGTCTCTAAATAATTTTTATTCAATTACGAATTTATCTCTTTATAAGTTTTTCATTTTTTCTCTCTATTTCTCTTTTGTTACGTTTTTTATGCCTTTCTATTATGTACATTTCAAAATTAGAATGATATCTTTTCGTATAATATGACCAAATTTATTATTTTACTAATATTTTTCATTTAATATATATACAATTCATATACATGCAACAAATATTTGTTATTTTATTTTATTGTTCCTTTTAAAAAATCTGAAATATTTCATAGTGCGAGGGCAAGGGGGTGGTTAGGAAAAAACCTCAGTTATCGGGGCAATCACCAATCACTATTTGATTTTGGTATTGTAACATAATTATATTTAAATATATTAATCCTATCATATTAAGATTAAAGTCAGAATTCCAGAATAGTTACATTTAAAAAATTGGCTTTATTGTTCTATATTTATTTAAAATATAGTTTTATATCTTATAGTCATAATTTTTTTTTAATTTTTTATCATTTTAAAAAAGATATATGATTATATTTGATTTTGAATTAACTTGGATCCTTTATTATTAAAATTCAAATTTTTAATATTACTTAATTAATATATATCATCAACCAAATAAAGATGATTAAAAATAAATATATTATATATGTTTTTGTTTTGAAATATTTTTAGTAAATTAAGTTTTATATATTTAATTTTATATAGGGGTTAAAATATTTCTGTCACAAATTAAGTGGGAGAGACACATTTGCACCATATTATGAATCTTAAGGTCTATATGTCATTTGGGGGAACATTGTCACATTTGGAAAAGTTTGAATAGACAGTATATTGAATGATAGTTTGAAGAGAGTCTTATCTGACTTTATCCCCCATTTTTTCTTAAAAATATTGTCCTATTCCTTTATGAATAAATTTGAAATAAATAGCTATTCATATTTGTACAGTAATATACTTTATCATGTGAAAGATAATTATTCCCTATAAACTAGGCATTCTATCAAATAAAATAGATAGCCATTTATATTTCAAGACCTATTATACAACCAATGGGGTCCAAAATGTATGATCTCATTTATCTGCCCTGAGTTTACTAAGTGCATACATCATCTAACTGCAGGGGGATTAGCTAATGTTTATCCTCTATTATATTAAGGTGTTAAGTAATAACCTCACTTAAATATTAGTTAGGCTTTATTTTCCCTCCATAACTTCAAAGGTGTTAAGTATATAATTCTGACTTAATTTTCGGGTACTAATCTTTTACAAGCATTTTCACCCAAACACATAATTTGGCTCATTTTAGTTTCCTTTAAACTCATTTCATTTATTAACCATTTTATTTCACACACAGTTTTGGTTCAAAGGATGTGTAAATAAATGGTACATAAATTTATAACATAATTCTAAAATACATAAAGCTCATAATCACCAATAAAAATCGTTAACATTTTCACGCATTAAAAACACAAAGTTTAGGGTTGTTAAGATTTATACTTACAAACTTCCTGGCTTACAACTGATTTGAACTTTGTAAGAGCCCATGACTTCAACACTCATATGCAGACAATAGCTGAACACTTCAGACTTTATTCGTTGAAAAGACTCTCTAACTATTTTTGTGTAAAAAAATTTTAGTGAGTATACCATATTAAAAAAGAACCAAAATTACAAATACAACAAGAATAGAGAAACAGACACTAACTAACTAAAAACCAACATTATACTATCGGCAAAACAACTAGTACGTCGCAACACAGGAGGACCATAAAGTGAAAGTTCACGGAACATGGCGGTAAATTAAACTGCGGCCCAATAAGATGGAAAAAAACATAAAAATACGAATATCTCCTATCAAATTTAGATTTAAATCAAAATTTCCAAGGAGCGAAACAGACTAAAAAAATCTTAGATTTAAGTTCAGATTCAAAAGATCTGAACAAACCAACATAAAAACCATATAGATAAAGGGATTTCTATCACTGCTACAAAGTCTGAAAGCCTAACCAGATCCGGGCTAAAGTGAAAGCACAATACAACAAAAACAACTATAAAACTACAAGGAAAATAAAATTAAAATAAAAAACATAAATACAATGCACTAGCAAATCCACCGAGGTGAGGAAAGGGGCTGTGAGAGTGGGTGGTTGGTCCGGTGAAGTTGAAACCGCCGGCGCGTGGAGGACCCGCAACTCGTGAGTTAGATTATTGCCGGCGCATGCTGCGCAAGTTCGACTTGTGTTGCTCGGACAATGGCGGGCTTGAGGCGGAAAGAACGGGGAGCCCATAAAACGTTGGAGAGGCGTGTGTGGTGGCGAAGCCCTTAAAAAGTTGTCAGATAATACGTAAAAAAAAATCAAATCGACAAAACTTCAAAGGACCATTCCCGAGGCTAAAAAAAATGACGAGTGGAGTGCAAAACGTAGGCCATCCTTGGGGTGGTAGGAGGTCAATGAGCTCAGCTGTGTCAGGATAATAGTCCCTTTTGAGGGGGGATAGGCCTCAAAGAGTGCGACCCTCCCAAAGAGGGTGATTTTTGCCCCTGAAAAGGTGGAAAATGGGTGGAGGAGCAAGAGGGGAGTGGAGGGGGAGGAGCAAGAGGAGGGAGAGATTCCCTCCTCCACCCCATGGAAGCCGAATATTCATATAAGGGAAGGGATTTATTTTGGAGAGAGAAGAAAGGTTTTCGGGAGAACCATGATGATTTCTTATTTCTTCGTCTAACATAAATTATAAAAAACAAAAAAAAAATTTCATAATTGAGGAAATTAATTAATAATCTATCTTATCCTTAAAGCTACTACAAAAAGAGGCAAATGACACGGGAATAGTGTTTTTGTTTGAGAGTAAAATGAACAATTTTAACCTTTAGATTTTTATTTTAAGAAAGAAACTTCTAGATTTGTAAAAGTTTCAACTTCATGCAAATGTGCATTTTTCACTTTTGTTAATGGCATTGCAGTTTGTAAATTTGGATAGTTAAGTCTTTTTTTTTCATCACAATAATATGATGTACAGAACAAATGAAAAAAAAATCAAAAAGAAAAGAAAAAAAAAGGGTAAAATATAGGTGAATGTTCTAAAACAAAATATTATATTAAAGAAGTGTGATTTTTTTTTTCAAAAAGGTGTTCTATTTTTGTTTTTAATTTTTTTATTAAAGTGTTGATTTTTAACAATATATATATATATATATATATACTATAGGTCTATATATAATATATATATATATATATATCATCCTTATCTTAAAAATATAGTATCATATGTTTCACCAATTGCTCCCGAATCTGATGCTTGTTAGGGAAGACCTCAATATTATCTTACAGAACAGTGGTACTATCCATCAAGCTTCGCAGCGTTTGGTCTATCAGTCGGTATCGGGACTAACCACACTAGTACAATATGATGAAAATGTAATATATACTCATTATCTATTATTATATGTTGTTTTGTTACTTTCTTACTTTTCATACAAACATTAACAAAACAAATTCTAACTATGAATTCGAAATAATTCTACCCACCATATTTAGTGTGAAATGGACAAATTTTGGTGTTTTAAAAATTATGATTGATTTTACCGCATGCGGTTTGCACATGCTTCTCACTTCCTTATATTTATACTATGAACAATTAAATATATCGCATTACAATTAGGAGAAGTCCTAAGAGAGAAGACCAAGTCATTTTTAATTTCTGAAAATGATGTGACTTTTTAAAATTACCTATGTCAACTTTGTGAATTGATATCGAATTTTATGCAAAATAATTTTTAAAAAGTCACCATCAATTTTGGGATGACTCAAGAAGAGAAAACTTGACGTCCTCCCTTAACATATTCGACAAATTATATGCATAACTGTCCATAAAATTAAGCACAGCCTTATCATGCCATCCAAATAGTATTATTATAAACGTTGATAATGGTCGATCGTTTTAAAATTAACACACATATTCATCCTAATGTGTAAATTCACTATTTAACGAAGTATTTATTTTTAACAACTTTTTATGCCAGTTGCGTATCAGAAACGCGGAAGAAAATAAACACTAAACATATCTTTTTAAATAAAACAGTGGACAGCACATCAATGCCGTGTTTGTCTCCCTATATTAAATATATTACTTAATGTTAACAAATTTGCTAAATATTATATTATATAATAATTTATATTAGTTAACTAATACTTACATAAAAATTCTCTCCAAAGCCTATTTGAATATAAGAGTCTCCAAATCAGGACAAACTGTGCAGAAGATGCCTTATTCCATAAAATTTATTTCATGCATGAAGTATTCAATTATCAACGAGCTTATGTCAAGGGAAAATAATCTTCCATGTACTTTTCATAGGGAACTAACCTAAAAATAATGAAGACAAAGAAATTTTAAACTCAATGGCTATATAATACTAACTTTTTCAGTTCTTAGCACCAACTTTATTCATTATGAG
>FXXK01001970.1:38623-50323 GCA_900184695.1 Betula pendula
CACAACAAGTTGTGTAGTCTTTTAATCATTTCAACAACTGGACGTTGCAGAGGCAACCGAGATTCACATCTTTCCAGATAAGCTTTCCATGTGATATAAATTAGAAATTGATCAAGGAGAGTAGGAGAAAGCACAACCAATTGATTTGAGAGGAAAAATAAAAAAAGAAATTGATTAACTTAATATAAAGTTCAAAAGAGTTTTAAATTTGAAAAATGGTAGAAATTATTTTCTTGTCCATTCATTGAATTTATAAATTTATTATTGAATTTATAAAACTCACATTACATTTGTAAAAGAAATAAACAAAAGATGAATAAAAAATTGATGTATAACCGCTCTCTTTAAATTTTTGTAAGATAAAAATAAAAAAAAGTTATATATTAACGTAAATTAATGAGATTGATTTTTTTCTTTTTTTCTTTTTTTAAAGAGAAATGAGAAAAAATGTTACCAAAGACTTTTTAGCTCTCTTTGGAACAGTTCCGTCGCCCTTGGAACTCTTCCGTACGTCACTTCTAGTGTTACGTCTAATTTTCAGGGTCCACTACCCTAGATTTTTCTCTATTTACAAGTCAAACTGTTTCTGAGTATTGACCCCTTGTTTTCATAGATACCTCATAACAGTGTCGTCATCCATTGTTTAGGATTTAGCTTACACCACCCAAGCGCCGGTAAATCAAAGGTGGGAATTTGATTTCAAAAAATGCTTGAGCTGCTTTTACGGCACTCAAGTCGGATTCTATTTTTTTAAGACATAAAAAATATAGAAATTAGAGTTTAAAAAAAATTATAAAAAAAAGTGTTACTTAAAAAAAATGTGTTGACAACGTAGGGCATGAGAAGGATGTGTTCAAAATATGACAATAATTTCAACAGGTACTTGGTATAAATCAAATTTTTGTGCCCTATTTACAATAAAAAAAAAAAAAAAAAAAAAAAATTGTACCCTTCAATCAAAGAACAACACATCAGTTTAAAACACCCAAACTGAAAAAGACGAGAAATACAGAATTATTTGTTTTTTCTCATTCCTTAATTATATTGTTCTTTTCGAGAGTCTCCCACTCCCCCAATTCAAGAGAATGTTCAGGACAAAACAAGTGAATGGAATGAAATGGAATCTAGAAGCAAATTTTCTTCAAGGTCCACCTTCATTCAACTGACATATTAGCATTTATATTAACACTTAATATTAATGTCATATCATTAAGCGTTAATTTATTTATATAAAAAAAAAAAAACCCAAAAGATTCAACTCCAAAAACAAAAATCATCTTATTTGTTATCTTAATTTTCTAGATTTATAGCGTTAAAAGAAAAATTATTAACTTTGACGTTGAGATAGACCTTGACGTGTTAAATAAGATATGCGTGACAAATAAAAAATCGTTAGCTTTGACGTAAAGTAATAAAGAGATCAATTTCAAAACTTGAGTAAAACTTAAAGACCTTATTATTAAAATTGAAAACTCAATGACTAAATTCAAATAAGATGAAAATTTATGAATTAAATATGATTCTTCCTAAATTTTGGTGACGACTTGATTTTATCGTTATAAATATTTTATAATCTACGACAACATGTAGACATTGTGGATGTAATACATATCAAGAGTAATGTTACATGTCCGAATTTTTGAACGTGTAACATCCAAAGCTCTTCACATTTATTTTTTATTTTCAATGTTAGAAAGGAGCTTCGGACGCGGCACACCTGAATTTATGCAGCTCTACTCATATATCAAATATGAGCAATACCCAATGAAAAGATGTCATTAAAGAAGGGTGCCTATGGTCTAACTAAAAAAAGTAAGGAAAAAAAATCATATGTAGCCATCTAGGGTTTTTATCTTATTTGAGTTTTGTCATTGGATTTTTAATTTAAAAACATATGGTCTTTAGGTTTTGCTCATGTTTTAAATAGGTCGCTTTATCATTTTTTCGTCAAAATAAATGGTTTGTCAGATGTCACGTGTATCTTAATTGACATGCTAGCGTTCATATTAACATATAACATCAATATCATATCATTACGCATCAAATCATTTATAAATAATAAAAAAAAAAAACTCAACTCTAAAAACAAAAACAATTTTCTTTGTTATAATAATATTATAAATTTACAACATTAGAGGAAAAATCATTAATTTTGATGCTAAAATAGATCTGGCGTGTCAAATGAGATACACCTAATAAATAAAAAATCTTTAACTTTGACCGTAAAGTAATAGAGAAACCAATTTAAAACTTGATTAAAACTTAATGACTTTATTCTTAAAATTAAAACTAAGAAGTTAAATTTGATTTTTCTCAAAAAAAAAAAAAAAAAAAAGTACTCGTCAAGGATGTAAACATGATAAAGCTTTGACCAATCAAAATTTGATCAATCAGGCTCAATTAAGATGTAAAAATAATAAATCTAAAGTCAATTTAATTAAATATGAACGTCCCTTATAATTAAGGTGTACAAGAGCATCCACTAATCTCTCTATTTTGAAACTTTTTCTAAATTTTAGAAAAATTCCTTAATATATGTCATCAACTCTATATCCCAATGATTTCTATAATGTTTATCCAAATTTTAGCTAAAAATTTTATTTTTATTATTTTAATTATCAGTTTTAAAAAAACTTTAGAAATTAAATTCTCTAAATATTTATTACTTTAATTAAATATTATTTTTTATTGATTTTTAGCGACTACTCCAACAACTTTAACTATCATGAAAATCAGGAAATTTTTGTTCTGCAAAATGGGTTTGAATTGAATCTGGCCAAGAATGGGTTCTGCAGAATGTTCTGTAATTAATATGTAAGGATCACGCTGATCCAAACATGAAGAGCTGAAAAAACACTATTATTAACATTTTCACATTCGTTATTTGGCAAGCAACATAGCGTCCGAAAGAGTGCAAAGAAAAATCAGAATAAAAAAAATGCTTCGATTTGAAAGAAAACACCTTTCTTTTCTGTTTCCAAAGAAATCGAAATGAAGCGTCCGAAAGAGTGCAAAGAAAAATCAGAATAAAAAAAATGCTTCGATTTGAAAGAAAACACCTTTCTTTTCTGTTTCCAAAGAAATCGAAATGAAGCGTCCGAAAGGGAGCTAAACTTCTTCGAGAAAGATGCACCAAAGAACTTGAGCAAACAAAAAGAAAAAAAAATGTTAAAAAGTGACGAAGGCGCGAGAAGAGAAAAAAAAAAAATGTTAAAAAATCCAATAGCGAACGGAAGATGAGCATCAAAACAGATCACACCCTTCAGCTTTTCCTTTTCCACCTTCTATTTCTCTGTTACTCTCTCTGGTGATTTTGAGAAGAAAACCAAGCTCTGCCGCTTCCTGCTCGCGCCTTCAACAGAGATACATCGGCGCCATTTCCAGCTCCGCCGCCCGCTTCGGTACAAAACTCTTTCTCTCTCTCTCTCCCCCTCTGCTATAGAATACAGAATACACAGACCATTAACGGTCTTTAATCGATGATTGCACTTCAGCGAGCATGGAAGAAAAGTTTTCTATGGAAAATTTCAATTTTTTTGACAAAGATTTGATTTTTTATTTTTTTTCATCTGGGTATTGTTTTTCTGAAGATTTTATTTTTTCATTAGGGTATTATTTTTCTGCTTGATCTGGGTATTCTTTATCTGCAACCAATGCCATACCTGCCATATGTTCATCCCTAGTTCCGCTCATATCCATCATAGAGGAGAATAACTGAAACAGAACATGCTATTTAAAGCAGAAATTTAAGAAGCAGCTCCATCATCCACAATGATTTTGGGTTCGTGGGGTTTTTTTTTTTCTTTGTTCCTTTTTTGGAAGTTAAAGAATTAGATGATATGAGTAAATGTGCGTGATTTCTGTTTCTGGGTTATTTGGATTTTTAGTAGGTTTCTCGCAATGGAAGTGTTCGTTATGGAATTGATGGTATATTTTGCTTGTGATGCTGAATTTTCTTAGTTGATGATATGATGTTTGCAACATTGAAAATTTTTTTTTTTGGGAATGTAAACAAATTATGATTACTTTGAAGGCCTACAATTGGCTTCAATTGTTATTGGAGGATTGAGACCATAAAAGACTTTTGGAAAGTGAATTTGCTATTCTGAGTATATTCTTGAGTACTAATGCCTGTATGAGATGCCCAGGTTTAAGCCCACATTGAAATATGTTACTGGAGCCATGTAATTGTCTCTATTTGTGGTCTGTTTGATTCTCTTTTAACGAATTAAAGATCATTGAAGAGGAATCTCAAATGGAAAATTGGAGGTCATTAGACTTGGGTGTAAAATTTATGTATCTTTGCTATTAAATGTGCACCACTGGGCAGAATCCATTGCTCTTGCTATAATATCATTAACAAAAAATTATTTGACTCCAATTCTTTTTATAGTGGCTAGGGATGCACTTTTGGTCTGCGCATTTTCTTTATTATTGAAAGACAGTAGGCAATTAATAAAATTTACTTTCTTCTTTGTGCTAAAAATGGTTACATGCCCGTATGACTTACCATTACTATATATTATGCTTATAATGTGGTGCAAGGTAAATGCAGGAACTGTTGAAACTAAAGGCAATGGATGGCTATATGTTGAAATGGTTTCTCTTTGTTTTATGAAAAATCGAGATGATGAGTGGTCAGTTATTATGAAATAATAACACCTTTAGCCGTGATAGTCTTTGTGTAAAGGTGTGGTGTGAACCAATTGGTTGGGACTAAGTATGATGTGTTAGACTTCAAAAGTTTGAGGTTTTACTGGATGATATGGAGCAGAATCAATTGTGGCATTCTATTAGTAGCCTTGTAGGACTAATTTTGACGTTAGTCTACACACAAATGTATGGTAGTTTGTGTAACTTCATATATCGCCTTACTTTTTCTGTAGTATTTTCTTTCTGGTTATCAACAATATTTTATAGCACATAAAGTATGCTTTCCAGTTCAATTTATGCAGACAGGCTGTTACTTGCTATAAGACACAAGTATAAAGCTTTGCATTTAATCACGTTCTTGTTTTAATTGGTATTTGTCTAGCAGAAACAAACACACGTACATGTACACACACAAATATATATTGTTTTTAAGTTTTTCAGCTTTTTATCATCTTTAATTGCATTTGGTCCCTGACTATGTCTTTCTTCGACAGGACATAAAATAGTCACACGACATCAAATAGTAATTAGTAAAATGTTCTATCTGTTTTTTTAGTGGATTTTCAGATTGTTTAGTTGCTGGTTGCTGGATTTGGTTGCCGATTAATCTCATTCATTCCATGATGTGTACAGTACATTCTTAAAAGAATATTCAATTGGGCAGCTTGCTTCTTGATGGAGGACGAGGTTCGTGAGAAATATCACGTTATCTGCAACCTTTTTAAGAAAGTTTGGTGCCGATTTTTACGACGATTAAAGTTGTTGGGAGTGACTGCTCAAAATAATAAAAAATATTTTTAAGTTAAAGTAGAAAAATATTTATACAGTTATATGTTTGAAGAATTTTAAACGTGATAGTTAAAATAAAAAAAAGTAGAATTTTTCTGTGTACGATCCTTTGCTACACTACTGTTGATAGGACCTCCCGTGCAATTGGACGACATTATTCATTTGTCTATGAAGGATTCTAGTAACAATTTCAATTTTCTTTCTTTTTTTTTTTTCAAACTTTTTTCGCCTTTAAAAGTTCACTCCTAGTATCAATTATAGTCAATTAGAAGAATATCAAAGGTCAATGTTAAAATTAAAACATATTTGTGATGACTATAGTCGTCGCGGATAAGTACATATCTACAATGACAGAATGTTGTTGTCAATGGCCGAGTCACATTAGGACTGGTGGGGCCATGGCCCCTACAAGCCTTTTTTTTTAAAAAAAAAAAAATCTTAGGAAAATTTTGAAAAATGGCACCTACATGTCATTTTTTAATCTTTTTATTGAACTATTTATGAATCATATTTTTTTCTCTAGTGAGTAAATAAGGCAAAAACAATACGACTTTGACATATATTACAAAAGGCATAATAATTTAGGGATAAGTAAAGTTATCTCATTTGTTTTTTTAAAATTAAAATTCTAATAAATAATTCAAATACAAAACACTCCTAAAAAAAATTAAACAAAAAAATAATAATAATAACACCCAAAATATATTAACAAAGGCCTTAAATTTCCTCTTTCCTTAACTAAAAAAAAAAAAAATTCCTCTTTTACTATTTGAAACCATGGAACATTAATATTTCATCAGACAGGCTGTTGTACCTCCACTATTTATCTGTCTCAAAAAAATACAAACAATTGCAATATAGTAATGTTGAAGGAAGACTCTAGTTCTTTTGAGTGTGTTTAGCAAACGGTTGGGTTGGGGTTGGAGAGTTTTTAAGTTTTAATGTGATATAGAGTAAAAAAAATGTTGTAAATTTTTTTTTTATAGAAAAGTGAAAAAGTTTTGTTTTTTAGTAAATTTTTTATTTGAATAGTAATAAAAAGTGTTTGATGTGATATAAAAAGTTAAAAAAGTTGTTAAAAAATTATTGATAGAATATAAAAAATTAATTTTTTTTGGTTTTAAAAACCCACATCCCACAATCTACAGCCCTTTGCCAAACAAGTCTTCTTTGTTCTTTGAGTCCTTGAAAATTTTAAAATTGGAATTGTGATAAATTTTTTTCTTTTTTTTTTTGAAAGAGAGGACTTGTGATAGTAGAAGTGGGGTCTTTCGAAGAAATCCAAAACAATTATCATACATTAAAAGTATTTAATGATCCGAACAACAACCAAGCCAATTCCATAAAATAATAAACATAGCCCTTCTTCTCGTTTTGAGATAATGAAGGGATAAGTAATTCTGTAATCGATTGATGTGAAATAAATTTTGAATTTTTTGAAAAGAAAAGTAAATAGTTATTTTGTAATTTGAAGAAATGAATTTGACCTTTTTTTTTTTTCTTTCAAGGAAAAAGGAAAAGAATCTTTGCTAAACATAACTGCCTTCGGGTAGAAAAATCTTTTTTGGGTTAAGTATAGGTCTCTTTTTTCTTTTTTCCATACAGTATATTCAAGCAAATTGCAATGTACAAGTGGTCCTTGGAACGCGCTAATGTTCGTTGGAATGAATTTTGGTGTGTACGAATCTTTTTCCTACTCTATTGTTGATAGGACCTCTAGTGCAATTGGATGCCTGCATGTCTTGTGTAGAAGTTATTTTATTCTACATGGCTTGTGTAGAATCATGCACTTGCTTTGATGATATTTGATACTTCCCCGGCCCATAAGTGTACGTCTTGATTGTGAAATATATATATATAAGCCACCATTTCCAAGAGCTGTTTTGGATGTTTGCTTGATAGTAATGTACTTTGATATTGCCATGGCGTTCCACCATTGTCACTTCAATGCATGTCTGCAATGGCTGAATGCTTCTCGGCCATTGACTGAGCTATACCTATATTTTTTGAACATATCTATACATATATTTTTTAATCACAGGATTCACGATGGTGGAATAATACACTTGCAGACGAAACCATATTTTTTTCGAAAGTGGTCGAAGTATGATCGAGAAATTAGGTGAGCACATTCAAATCATAGATGTGAAATATATTAAGATTAAATATTAAATAAAAGTGAGTATTTTTTAATATTAGAAAAATACAAAATAATTGTATAAACAAAAGAAAAATATATAAAATATATTAGTTTTTAAAATATTCTTATCATGTATTTATATATTATGTGTGTATACTGAATTTTATTATTTTTTTTTTTTTGAGTTTTCATATAAATTTGAGTTTTACTTTCGTTAAAAACTCATCAAAATGAGTTTAATTGTTCGTAAATTGTTATCCAATGAATCTATGAAATGATGAGTCTTTACTTTATCTTTTAACATGATTGTATTCATTAATATAAAGGTTATAAATTGTAATAAGTTTGAACAAAAAAAAAAAATTGAAGTCACATTTTATTATCTATTTTTTGTTTAAAAAATAGGCTACACATCTTCAAGAAACAGCAAGTTGTGTAATCTTTTAATCATTTCAGCAACTGGACGTTGCAGAGGCAACCAAGATCCACATCTTTCCATATAAGCTTTCCATATGATATAAATTAGAAATTGATCAAGGAGAGTAGGTGAAAGCTCGAGGAATTGATTTGAAAGGAAAAATAAAAAAGAAATTGATTAACTTGATATAAAGTTCAAAAGAGTTTTAAATTTGAAAAATAATATAAATTATTTTCTTGCCCATTCATGGAATTTACAAATTTATTATTGAATTTATAAAACTCACATTACATTTGTAAAAGAAATAGACAAAAGATGAATCGAAAATTGATGTATAACAGCTCTCTTTAAATTTTTGTTTGGATTGAGATAGTGTGTAATAGAAGTGGGGTCTTCTGAAGAAATAGATAATAAACTACTGTGAAATTTTAAAATTGGAATTGTGATAATTTTTTTTTGTTGTTGTTTGAAAGAAAGGACTTGTGATAGTAGAAGTGGGGTCTTCCGAAGAAATCCAAAGCAATTATCATACATTAAAAGTATTTAATGCCCGATAAGATAATAAAATAAGGATCCGGGCCAAATTCATAAAATAATAAACATAGCCCTTCTACTGGTTTTGAGATAATGAAGGGATAAGTAATCCTGTAATTGATTGATGTGAAATAAATTTTGAATTTTTTGGAAAGAAAAGTAAAGAATTATTTTTTGTAATTTGAAGAAATGAATTTGACCTTTTTTTTTTTTAAGAAAAAAGGAAAAAAACCGCCTTGTGGTAGAAAAGTCTGCTAAGGCGCTGATGTGACCGCATACAGTATATTCAAGCAAATTGCAGTGCACGAGTGGTCCTTGAAACGGAGCAGCGAGTAGTGCTAGACGCTCATCACGGACGGACGTCTAACATCCGTCTTGCTAAGCTGGCGTGGCCAGCCTGGCTCAACCTTTAAAAAAAAAAAAATTAAAAAACTGCATAGACCAATATCACAACACCATTTCACGTTTCCCCCCAAAAAAATTTCAACCCCTCCCTCCCCTCTCTCTCTCTCCTCCCTCTCCACTCCACCATGCCTTTGTCTTCACCGTGTGCTGCACTGCCATCCATCGTCCAGAGCTTCCATCCACGGCTAGACGGCCCAGATTTGTCGTGGACGGCCCAGATCTGCCGTCCACTGCCCAGATCCAGTTCTCTCTCCTTCCTCTCTACCATATTGAGACACCACACAACCCAAAAGCTTAAGCCTATGGATTTGAGGCCAACTATGTTATATAAATCACTAACTCTACTTACATCTTAGCAATGTGGGACTCACAAGTGCATTCCTAACAATCTCCCTCTCACTTGTGAATCTCTACTAAGAGTGTCACGCGTACTCCAAAAGCTAGGGTCCACTCTTTTTACCGGAGTCAAATCAAACGCGTTAAACAAAGATACTAAGCATAGCTTTGATATCAATTACTAGTGAGTGAGACACTTAAGGGAATCTTTTAGTGAGCTCATAATATAACATGTTGAAACACCACACAACCCACTATTGTTAGAAAGAGAGACATTTAGGAAAATTCTTTAGTGAGCTCATAATATAGCATGTTGAGACACCACACAACCCAAAAGTTTAAGCCTATGGGTTTAGTTCAATTATGCTATATAAACTACTCACTCTACTTACACCTTAGCAATGTGAGACACAAACCTCACAAGTGCATTCCCAACATCGAATTTGGGCTGTAGACGGAAGCTCTGGACTATGGACAGTAGTGCGGCGCACAGTGGAGAGAGAGGCACGGTAGAGTGGAGAGGGAGGAGAGAGAGAGGGGAGGGAGGGGCTGAAAATTTTTTGGGGGAAAACGTGAAATGGGGTTGTGATATTGGTTGATGCAGTTTTTGAAAAGAAAAAAAAAAATTAATTTAATTTTTTATTTTTTTTAAGGCTGAGCTGGCGTTGTTGGCTGGCCACGCCAGCTCAGTAAAATGGACGCTAGACGTCCGTCCGTGACGGACATCTAGCACTACTTTTTTGTTTTGTTAGATAAGTTATTGTTACGAGTAAGGTTATAAATTATATTTTTATTTCATAATTATCACACAATGTTAATATAATAGTATTAACTAACTCTTAGATTAGTTTTTGTTAGAAAAAAATTAAAAATTAGTTAGGACTGAACATTGTTTGATAATTACATAATAAAAATATAATTTTTACCCTTATTCTATTATATTATCTAATAGAAAATGGGACTCATTATTACTATAATTTAATAGAAAATGGGACTTATGACTCCGATACTGAGGGGGAGTCGAACTGGACGTCGCAGAAGCAACCGAGATCCACATCTAGGGGTCGTAAAACGAACAGAGCTACTCGTGAACATATTCGGGGATCGGCTCGACTAAGCTCGACTCATGTTCGAATCGGTTATTATATGGACCTTTCGTAAACACGAAATTAGGCTCGATTATTAAACGATACAAACTCGTATAACTCGGGCTCGATTCGGTTAATGTTCGTGGAACAAGCTCGTATAAGGCTCGATTCGTATGTTCGGGCTCGACTCGTATATATTTATTAATATATACATATATATTAATATGTATATATGTTAATTAAAAAAATTTTATATATAGTATATTATTTATTAAGAACAATAGTCAAAATATATCAAGTACAATAATTAAATTAGTTATATAATGAATATATGTATTTATAGTACAATGAATAATATTACACTTAATCATTTGATTCATATGATCTAATAACAATTCAAATACTTAATCATATTATTCATATAATATACTAGGACATATTGATCATATAATAATATAACGTTGTTGCCATATGATCATATTGTCATTGTAGTTTATATCATATGAATATAATCATAGCATATGATTATAAGTATTATCATTAGATACTTAAGAATTTGTAAAATTATGACTTATAATGATTATAATAATATTGATCATATATAATCTCACAAGTATATTATAAGTTTTTTAACTTCCGATATATATTTTATATATATATGTGATTACAAATTAATTAAGCTATAACTATATAAATTACATAATGTCAATTATCACATAAGTATACAAATTTATACTAGTAAAACAATTACGTATCTAGATACTTAGATAGTTATATACAATGTATACTATAAAGTATACGTGTAGTGATGTATATTATTACTATGCGTCTACAATAAATAATAGTATACTAGCTAGTTAAAACATATATACTAACTACTATTGTTAATTTTACAAACTTAATATATGTTATCATAACTATTAACTAATATATTAATGTTAGTTAACCAACATAGTATCATTAGCAAATTAGTAAAAATATGTATCTATGTATATATATTAATAATTCAATTAATATATAATAACTTAGTATTACTAAATTAATAAGCAATTTAATTAATATAAGTTATAAGTAGTTTGAAATTAGTTATTAATCATTATGTAATATTTATATGTTACTTCTAAATATTATTATTAGAATTTAGATAACATGATCATATTTAGATTATATGGTCATATGATCTAACTTCTAAACATTATCATTATATACTTAGGATAAATATGATTCATAAGTATTACCATTAAATATTTAAGAATTATAATAATTATAACTTATAATGATCATAAATATATATAATTACAAATTAAGTTATAAGCCTATAATTATAAATTATAGCC
>FXXK01001971.1:0-21089 GCA_900184695.1 Betula pendula
TTCGTTGTTGGTTTGCCTAGAGCGCCTAGTGGTCAAGACGCAATTTGGGTTGATAGTTGACAGACTCACAAAGTGTGCTCACTTCTTGCCACTCAAGATTACAGACTCTATGGAAAAGCTTGCGAGCATGTATATACGCAGAAATTGTCAGACTTCATGGGGTACCAGCCTCATTGTTTTCTGATCGTTGGATGCTAGGATTCACTTCTAAGTTTTGGCAAAGACTGCAAGATGCAATGGGAAACCAAGCTAAGTCTTAGCTCGGCCTATCATCCACAAACCGATGGGCAATCCGAGGAGAACGATCCAGACACTTGAAGACATGCTGAGATTGTGTGTGCTCGACTTTAAAGGCAATTGGATTCAATATTTGCCTTTGGTTGAGTTTGCCTATAACAACAGCTATCAAGCTACGATTTGTATGGCACCATTTGAAGCTTTGTATGGTAGAAAGTTGTAGATCGCCATTGTATTGGGATGCGGTTGGTGATAAGCATGTACTTGGGCCGGAAATGATTCATGATATGAAAGATAAGTGGCAATTATTCGGAAGCGAATGCTTACAGCTCAGAGTCGTCAGAAAAGTTATGCAGATAAGCGTCGTCGTGAGCTAGAATTCAATGTTGGTGACCTTGTGTATCTTAAAGTATCACCTATGCGCGGAGTGGTCCGTTTTGGCAAGAAAGGAAAGCTCAGTCCACGCTATGTCGGACCTTTTCGTGTTATTGGCACGGTTTGGGCCCTGTAGCTTATCGAGTTGAATTACCACCCGAATTGGCTAATATTCACAATGTTTTTCACGTATCACAGTTACGAGTGTGTGTACATAATCCACAGCATGTTATTTAATTATGAGCCACTGGATATTCAGCCGAACTTGACTTACGAAGAGCAGCCGGTTTCAGATATTGGATCGCAAAGAACAACAGTTGAGGATAAAGCCATCCCTCTTGTGAAGATTTTATGGAGGAATCATGGATGTCGAGGAAGCTTCATGGGAGCTCGAGTCGGATATGCAGAATCGATATCCGCCACCTGCTTTTGCATGATCAGGTACGTTCATGTACATGAGTTCATGTATCCCTGATGTCATAAGAAATGAACTTGCGATGCATGTCGGCAGTGTTTACGATGATAGATACAAATTTCGAGGGCGAAAATTTTTGATAAGGAGGGAGGGATGTTACACCCAAGAAAATAATTAAGGTGTTGTTAATAAAAAAACCCTTGAACAATTGGAATTAGTAACGTATATAAATTATATTAATCAATAAAAGTGTAAGATATGGTAATGGTGTAGTAACAATGTTAATTTATTTGAAATTATATATGAATATTGTGATAGTTAAATTAAGTGTGGGGTAAATCAATAATATCAAAGGTTATTATTTAAACCATGTGTGGGTCATTATATGAATTAGAAAATATATGGGACATTAGTAAAAGTAGTGGAGAGCTTGCTGCCACTTGTTGGACAGCAAGGCTGCTGAAGCAAAAAGGAGGCAAGCTGGGGCACACACGTGGCAGCACCCAGCCAGCGCCCATTTTCTTTCCTTCCCCTGCGTGGAACACAGCAGGCCAGCAGCCCCTTTCTTTTCCTTCCCCTGCACGTGGAAGCCAGCAGCTGTTCCCTCATTTCTTCTTTCACGTTGCAGCTGCTGCACGTCCACTTTCTCTTCCTCTCATTCACGTGTTCCCCTCACTTTCGCACAGCCCACTTCCATTTCTTCCTCTTCTCCCCTAGCAGTTCACGCCCAGCTCACTCTTTTCCTCTTTTTCTTCTTTTTCTCTTCTCTCTTCCCTGCTGCGTCACCCACGGTCCTCAACTACTGCTGGTCGTGATTTCCTGCAGCAGACCATGAATGGATGAGAGCTGGCTGTGAGAGAGAGAGTTGGCCGTGTGAGAGTGAGCTGAAATCCTGTGATGGAGGAGTGAAAAACCGTGAGCCTTAGTTGTTGTCCAAGGAAGGGTTGAAATGGATTTTCAGCCATGGGTCTTTTAGTATGGTAAGTACCTAACCTTCCCTCATGTTTTGATTATACCCACTGTTTTTAACACTTGAAAATCACACAAAACAGTTTGGGTTCCCATAAGCCGAAAATTGATCTAGTGGGAAAGTTTTTCTCTTTCCTTTGGCCATGCATGTTAACTTGAAGGTGTTGGGTTGAAAATTGTTGATAATCTAGATTGTGTTGCTGCTGGACAGATTTGGGAATCAATGCATGGCTGAATAGTTGTAGAGTTTTGGTGGAAAATGAGAGTAGTTTTGGTTGGTTGTTCTTGTTCTATTTTTGGCTAGATGAATGGTGGATTATGGGCTGATTTATGTGCTGTTTTAGGTATGGCTTGGCAGCAAGTATATGTGTGTAAACTTAATGGAATGTTGTGAATGTGTGTGCTGATTTTGGGAGTTTAAATTGTATGTGATTGGACTAATTTTATTAGTTGATTGTTGGCTGGTTTTAGGATGATGTTGGGGCTGTTTTGGATGTGGTTTGGGACAGCATGTATGTGTGTAAATTGAATGGAATTTTGAGAGTATGTTGTGTTGATTTTTGGAGTTAACTTGTATTTTAGTTGGGCTGGATTTATGAGTTGATTAAGTAGCTGTTTTGTGATGATATTGGGCTGAATGATGTGCTGAATTTTGGAGAGTAGCCATAGGGTGTAGGTGTGTTCTGTTGTGCTGTTTGGTTGCTGTTTTAGTGGCCTGATTGATGTTAATTTTTGGTGACTTGATGATGGATTCATGGGATGTTTTTAGTGGCCTGATTGATGTTAATTTTGGTGACTTGATGATGGATTCATGGGCTGTTTTAGTGGCATGATTGATGTTAATTTTTGGGTGACTTGATGATGGATTCATGGGCTGATTTGGTGGCCTAATAAATGTTAATTTTTGGTGATTCAAGGGCTGGATTTTTAGGAAGTTTTGAAGGATGGATGATGGCTGGATTTGGGGGTTTAGTTTGTGTTAATGGTTGTTTGCTTTGGAGAATTTTATGCATTGGTTGAATGGATTGGAGAGAGTATTGCTTGCTGGTTTTCCTTAGGGAATTTTCTGCCATGGCTGAATATTTGTGGTGTGTTTCGGGTTGGACTACTGAAATGGGATTGGATGATTGGTAGTTGGATTCATGGCAATATGGGAAGAGAAGTTTTATGCGGAGTTAGAAATCCTAAATGGTTTCTTAAACTTATGGTTTAAAGGGTATGTAATACAAATGATAAATGGGTAATAAAATTTGTAAAAATAAATGAATGGTTGGTATGAGGTTTAAAAGTAACCTTAGCCTAATGATTGGATTAAATAATTGCAGTGAGTTCTATTAACGACAAGAGGAGTTTTAAGCAAGCTCGTGTGCCGTCATCGTGAATCCTTCTCGCGTCTCTAAGGTGAGTAATCTTTTACTCACTGAGGACGAATACGTTTTATGTTTTCAAAGAATTTTATAAATGATTTTAGATATTTTAAAGATGCTAAACAAGTTGAGAAATAATAGAATTTAATGCCTTTAAAGATTGTTTAAAGCTATGGAAAAGTCGAGCCATTCATATGTTATTTGAAACGGTTTATTGTTATTTGTATCCTTCAATGTTTTATGAATATTTGATGAGTTATTATGATTGAAAGTGTTGAGATATGAAAGAAATACTATAAGAATTGATCACTTTGCTAGGGCTGGCCGTTACGCACAAGTGCTAGGGCTGGCCCCGTTACGCATATGATATGAAAGGTGCTAGGGCTGGGCCCGTTACGCACAACCGTGGGCAGTTTGCTAGGGCTGGGCCCGTTACGCAAGCTGTACACACAATGATAAGTAAAGAAATGTGGAAGATTAAAGCATGCATTGCATTATTCTTGATGATTTATGTATATTGATTTAAGAGTGATTTCATGCTAGACGTATTGGTATGCGTAAGAGTTTTCATTTAAAAGAACATATGATGTTTCATGATTTTTATTAGGTATATTGGAGCATATGTTTACATTCACAATTATATAATGATTTAGATTGCTTTATGGATGTGTTGTTTACTTCATCAGCCATACCGAGTTTGACAAACAAAAGAATGATATTTTATGAAATTGAGTTGCTGATATTGTAAGCGATTACATAAATAAAAAGTTTGGCTCATTGAGAAAACCCTCGGGGGGAGTCTTCATTCTTTATGAACTGTTGACTCACCCTTTCTTCTTCTTCTCCCCTATGTAATCATGGATGATCTCTATGATTACATAGATGATACTTGTGTTGCAGGTACAGCGGATCTCGGTGATGATCCAGTGGCTGCACATTTGGGGTATGATGTCTGAGGGCGATGTACGCCCATTGGATATATTTTGTATAGGCTCTCACTGTAGTCTAGTTTTGTTGTACATCATGCTGTTATATATGTAGAAACATAATGGTGTACTTTGGCTATGCCGTATGTGGCATTTTTGGATAGCCTTTCTTTTGTTGTATAGCATGTGTTGTAAAACTGTTTTATATAGTTTATGTCAGCTCCAGGTTATGTTCTCTCACATGTTATGTATTTATTTCCGCTGCGTGTATGTTATTAACTCTGATGTGATATGCTCAGATTATGAGTTAATGATGTGGGCTTTACATGAGCCTCTGTATCTATTCGGTTTCAAAAAAAAAAAAAAATAGGTGATGAAATCGGGTCGTCACATTTACTTGTCATGGAATCTGATGAATAATTTTCTTGTGATGTATTTTCATCTATTTGAAATAATTCCTGATTACTATCTGATTCTGATAATATTCTGAAAATCTTGTTTTTTTAAATCTTTATCAATTACTTATTCATTAATTTTATTTTTAATTTTACAATTTCATGCATAATGTCCTGTTTTTCCACATTTGAAGCATGTTACAGTATTTTTACTAGTTTTGGATTCATATGATTTTTTTATACTGTTTATTGGATGTTTAATGAATTGGCTTTTTATAATATTTTTCATTATTCTTATAGTATTTTTCATTATTCTTATTGTTCACAAAATGATCATAATTCTTGTCTGGCATATTTTTTTTATTTTTTTTTTCTAATTGTTTTGCTAATCTTAAGTCATTGCACAAGTTAAATCCTATCTTTTTTATTGTGTTGATAATATCACCATATATAGTAGTAGTATAATTACTATATTCTTTTTCTAATAATCTTTCACGGACCTTATATGCAAAATATTTTGGTAATCCTCCTATAAACTTTTCTTTCCAGTGAAGTTCACTATTATCACTTCGAATTAATACTCTTGAGAAAAATATTTCTTTATACCACCTGAAATTAGCCAATGTGGGACATCTTAAGGGTTCTAAACTATCATAAATATTATTTCGGTAATCATTAGGATCTCCTACAAAATATTTTGTAATAGCATATATAAAAGTATTTACTGCATCTTGAACTGGTTGTCCTGCCTCATTTACCACATAATTTTCATTTACTTCTTTTTTACAAGCTGTCTTAATGTATGTCCGATCAGCTTCAATGATTGTATTATCTCACCATCCTTTTAATTGTCCTGTAAATCCTGTGATTAAGCTGTTACATATTCCATGATCAGTAATTGATGGATCTTTTTGAGTTTTATAAACATTAGAAATCATTAGCATTTCTTGCAAAACATTTAAAATTTCATATTCTGATAATCCATCAATATTCCACTCATATAATACGTCTGATGTATAAACAGTTCTAATTCCTAATTCTCGTTCTTCAAATTGTAAGTCTAGGGGTGTGGGTTTAGGATACCAATTTCTGGAGGTTAATGAAACATTTCTATGTGTGAAATAATAATTATTTCTCACATTTCTCCCAGTTTGACTTGCTTGGCCTTTGTGAATTCTATTTATCTCCATTTCTTGAAATTGTGATTGTAAATTATCAATATAATTATTAATTTTTTCTTCGAAGTCACTATTCTCACCAATACTTTGTTTTCCTATGGTAGCAACTATTTTAGGATGAGTACTATTATTTTGTGGTTTACTATTTGAAGTGGATGGATTTGAAGTAGATGGTTTATTTATATTTATAGTTTCTAGTCTTTTTGAAATTTCTTCTAATAAGGCTGTATTTTTGTTTTTTTTTTTTAATGGGATTTGTAAATGTGAGGGAATTTCATGAGGTGTAAATAATGGTTTGTCTTTTTCTTTATCCGTGGATTTTATTGTTACGGGATTAATATGATGTTCAATTCTTTCTAACTTTTCTCCAATAATTTTTAAATAAGTATTTGTGTAGTTGTTTTCTTGTATAATATTATCCATATTTTTATTTTCATCACTAAAACTGACCTTTTTTATTGGAGAGGCAACAACTTGGGTTCCTCTATGATTTAGTAAAACTAATTCATATGGAGGGTATTCTTCATGTACAACTTCATTATTTTCTTTTTCTATCCATCCTTTTGTAACTCTGTCAATTTTATTAATATTATTATCAAACACATGTTCAAACCATTCGAAAAAATACATATCAGATCTAACTTCTCTCATACAATTATAATAAGTTGTTCGAATAAGATCTTGATCTTCTAATGAAAATGTTTTAAAAAACCAATATCTTTTTTCTTTATATTCTAGTAACATAAAGTTTTTTCTTATCCTTTCTTTGTTGATTTCATATTCTTTTGTTAGCATACATATTTGAGAATCTTCCCTGTGTGGTAATTTCATCTGTGATTGTGTGGGTGAGGAAGGAGGTTCTATATCTGATTTTACTGAATAATAAGGAATATCTATAATTTTTCCTTTACTTATTCCATTTAAGTTTGTTTCTAAGTGGCTAAGGTTATATCTGGGTGGTGAAATATTTCTTATACGGGGATTATAATCTAAAGATCCTGATACAAAATTTCTAGAAGGCTGGGGATGATATCCTAATGAGCTAGCTACTAATCTTTGAAAGGGAGTATAATATTTTGAGGAGCTGGATACTGATTTTCTAAAAGTTTGAAAGGAAATGCCTACTGTACCATCTGGCTTTTGTGTAATATAGTTCAAATCATTATTAGCATCATTCTCTATTTTTTGAGGCATAATCAAATTCTGTAAATTCCATTCATTTGGTAAAGTAATCTCATTCCAATTAATTTGTTTGGGGATCTGTATACTAGAATTTTGGGTGTTAGCTTGTAATAATAAAGTTTGACCTTTTGGGCTTTCGATTAATGCTTGGGGTTCTAATGTAGTCCTTATCAACTTATAATAAATTCTATAAACAACAGTTAAGGGTTGTGCACCTTTCATCATATTATATTCATGTGTCTTAATATTTAATTCTAATGCATGCAATAAAGTAGGAACATATAATGATAACGAATAATTCGGATGACAATTAAAATAAATAGGACCTTCATACAAAGATGATTAAATCATTCCTAATAAAGAGTCTTGAAAATTCAAATGTCTTGCATCCCTTAATGCTAACAATGCACTAGTATTTAATCCTTGTCTTGTTAATGGCTTAACAGCTACTTGAACTAATCCAACATGCATAAAAGAATATTTTTGTCTATGTCTTTTCATTGTTTCTTTGTTAAATAATTTTACTGATTCATACTCAGTATTTAAAGAAATTGTCTTTCCAACAGTTTTGATAGTATAATCTGATAAAAATGATAAACTTGAAAAAGTAGATTGTTTCCATATATTTTTTGTGCGTATACTGGGTATGCTCCATTCCTGCAGATTTCTTTCAACATTCATCATATTTATTTCTTCATTATTCACCGTATCACTATGGGTAGACATATGAGATCTAGAGGAAGAATTCTTAAAAAGAGAACTCATAATTAAATACTCAGACTTGTTTTTTCTGGATTCAAGCAAAATACAGAAACTCTTACGTGACCACTGCCTGGATCACCCTAAACGCTCTGCTAGCAACATGGGCTAAACCAACATGGGCTAAACGCATAATCCCAACCCAGGGAACTTGAAAATTAACAGAAAAATATGTGAAATATGGGAGATGACTAAATTGAGGAGGGAGAGGATTGTCTTTTGAATATTTTTTAAATTTGTTTACCAGGGGTGGAAGCACCATTCTAATATCAACTCCGAAAAGGAACCACCATTGGCCAAACAAAGCATGTAAATATTTTATCTCATATTTTCTATCAAAAATGAAAAATCATGTGTGCTGGAATTTATCATTTTCAAAGACCCTAGGCAGATAAAGAGAAATGTTAAAGATGATAAAATGATGGTGTTGGATGTATGGAGATAAACAGAATAATAATACAATGCAAAAATTTAAAAACTTACTTGAGAAAGCAATGACTGATAAACTTCAAAAACTGATTTGTATTCAAATATTTAAAAGTAGTACAAGGCTGTTTCTAATTTTTGAGACAATTGACTAATATTTTATAGCTCTAAGAGGTTCTAAAGACTCTACTATTTTTCCTACGAAAGATTCTGTCTAATACATGAACTGAATACAACTTATATAGAAAAAGTGCTGTGAATACTACATGACGAATAGTACTACGGGAATAGTATTCTTTCATGTGAGTGCATTCTTTTGCATGTTGTGATGTCTTGGACATTATGATGACTTGAGTGGACATTGTGATGTCTTGGACATTATGGATGCCTGAATTATTTGAATGTCTGATGCTTTTGCAGTGAAAGTGGAAGCATAATGTTATTGAGATTTTTGGACTGATTCTTTTGACAAATTCATTATGTCTGATACTTGCTGATTTCTTTTGTCTGGTTTCTTTTTATTTGATACTGTGGAAGCATATTGCTCTGAGATTTTTGGACTGATTCTTCTGACTAATTCTTATTTCTAATACTAGCTAATTTCTTTTGTCTGATTCTATTGTCTGACTAAGGATGAGTCGAGGCAGACTGATTGCATTCTGGCTGATTCCTTCTGTCTTATATTTTTCCAGGGGTCTTAGTACAATTCATAAAGGTCTTGAGAATCCTGATAAAAATTTGGAAAGTGGGAGGTGCTTTGGGTTCCTTCTTCTTCATCTGATCCCTCATTGTCTGATAGTTGTGAAAGAACGTCCAACAATTTCTTTTTATATTCTTTTTTGGAACTTGTGGAAGCAATATTTGCCTGATTAAAACTTTTCTTCAGGGGGAACTGATCATGGCCTTTTGGGGTAGATTCAGAATCAACAATTTTTAAGAGGTTCAAGGTGGTACTTATCCCACCATTTAAAAGAGATTTTTCTAGTAACTAATTTGACAGAGTTTTCACAGGAAAACTCATAATCCCAACCCATTATCCAGGGAAGTTGAAAATGATCAAAAAAATATATAAAATATGGGAGATGAGTAAATTTGGGAGGCAGAGGATTGTCTTTTGAATATTTTTCAAATCTGTTTACCATGGGTGGAGGCATCATTCTAATATCAGATCTGAAAATGAACCACTATTGGCCAAACAAAGCAGGTAAATATTTAATCTCATATTTTCTATCAAAAATGAAAAACCATGTATGCTGAAATTTACCATTTTGAAAGACCCCAGGCAGATAAAGAGAAATGTTGAAGATGATAAAATGATGGTGTTGGAAGTATGCTGATAAACAGAATAATAATACAATGCAAAAATTTAAAAACTTACTTGAAAAAAGCAATGACTGATAAACTTCAGAAATTGATGAATATTCAAATATTTGAAAGTAGAACAAGGCTTTTTATGATTTTTTATACAATAAACTAATATTTTATAGCTCTAAGAGGTTCTAAAGGCTCTGCTATTTTTCCTACGAAAGGTTCTGCCTGATACATGAACTGAATAATAACTTATATAAAAAAATTTATGTGAATAGTACATGTTGAATAGTACTACAAGAATAGTATTCTATCATGTGAGTTGATTCTTTTGCATGTAGTGATGTCTTGGACATTATGATGACTTGAGTGAACATTGTGATGTCTTGGACATTATGATAACTTCATGACTTCATGCATGGATGCTTGAATTATTTGAATGTTTGATGTTTTTGCAGTGAAGGCGTAAGCATAATGCTCTGAGATTTTTTGACTGATTCTTCTGACTTATTTTTTATGTCTGATACTGGCTGATTTCTTTTGTTTGATTATCTTGTTTGATACTATGGATGAGTTGGGGCTGACTAATTCCATTCTGGCTGATTCCTTCTTTCTGATATTTTTCAAGAGGTCTTAGTACAATTCATAAGGGTCTGAAGAATCCTAATAAAAATTTGGAAAGTGAGAGGTGCTTTGGGTTCCCTCTTCTTCATCTAATGCCTCATTGTCTGATAGTTGTGAAAGAGCGTCCAATAATTTCTTTTTATATTCTTTTTTGGAACTTGAGGAAGCAATATTTGCCTGATTAAAACTTTTCTTTAGGAGGAACAGATATTGGTCTTTCAGGGTTGATTTAGAATCAACAATTTTTAAAAGAGGTTCAAGATGGTACTTATCCCACCATTTGACAGAGATTTTTCTAGTTACAAATTTGACAAAGTTTTGAGAGGAAAACTCAAAATCTATCCAATTATCCAGGGTACTTGAAAATGAACAAAAAAATATATGAAATATGGGAGATGAGTAAAATGGGGAGGGAGAGGATTGTCTTTTGAGTAATTTTCAAATCTGTTTTCTAGGGGTGGAGGCATGATTCTAATATCAAATCCGAAAAGGAACCACCATTGGCCAAACAAAGCAGGTAAATATTTGATCTCATATTTTCTATCAAAAATGAAAAACCATGTATACTGGAATTTATCGTTTTCAAATCTGTTTTCTGAAACTGATTTCTAATCAAATATTTAAAAGTAGTACAAGGCTTTTTCTGATTTTTGATAAAATCGAATAATATTTTATAGCTCTAAGAGGTTTTAAATGCTCTGTTATTTTTCCTACAAAAGGTTCTGCATGATACATGAACTAAATACATCTTATATAAAAAAAGTGTTGTGAATAATGCGTGATGAATAGTATTACGGGAAAAGTATTCTTTCATGTGAGTGGATTCTTTTGTTGTGATGTCTTGGACATTATGGATGCTTAAATTATTTGAATGTCTGATGCTTTTGCAGTGAAAGTGGAAGCATAATGTTACTGAGATTTTTTGACTGATTCTTTATGTCTGATACTAGCAGATTTCTTTTGTCTAGTTTTTCTTTGTTTGATACTATGGAAGCACAATGCTTTGAGATTTTTGGATTGATTCTTCTGATTGATTCCTTATGCCTGATACTAGCTGATTTCTTTTGTCTGATTCTCTTGTCTGATACTATGGATGAGTTAGGGCTGACTGATTCCATTCTGGCTGATTCCTTCTGTCGAATATTTTTCCAGAGGTCTTATTACAATTCATAGGGGTCTTGAGAATCCTAAAAAAATTTGGAAAGTGGGAAGTGCTTTGGATTCCTTCTTCTTCATCAAATCCTTCATTGTTTGATAGTTGTGAAAGAGCTTACAATAATTTCTTTTTATATTCTTTTTTGGAACTAGAAGAAGTAACATTTGCCCGATAAAAACTTTTCTTCAGAAAGAACTGATCTTGGTCTTTTGGGGTAGATTAAGAATCAATAATTTTAAAAGCGGTTCAAGATGGTACTTATCCCACCATTTGACAGAGATTTTTCTAGTAACAAATTTGAGAGAGTTTTCAGAGAAAAACTCAAAATCCCAACCCATTATCCAAGGAACTTGAAAATGAACAGACAAATATATGAAAAATGGGAGATGAGTAAATTGGGGTGGGAGAGGATTGTCTTTTGAATATTTTTTAAATATGTTTACCAGAGGTGGAGGCATGATACTAATATTAGATCCGAAAAGGGACCACCAATGGCCAAACAAAGCAGATAAATATTTGATCTCATATTTTCTATCAAAAATGAAAAATCATGTATGCTGGAATTTATCATTTTGAAAGACCCCAGGGAGATAGAGAGAAATGGTGAAGATGATAAAAAAAATGGTATTGGAAGTATGCAGATAAACAGAATAATAATACAATGCAAAAATTTAAAAACTTACTTGAAAAAGCAATTACTCATAAACTTCAGAAACTGATTTATATTCAAATATTTAAAAGTAGTACAAGGCTTTTTCTGATTTTTGATACAATAGACTAATATTTTATAGCTCTAAGAGGTTCTAAAGGCTCTGCTATTTTTCCTACCAAAGGTTCTGCCTGATACATGAACTGAATACAACTTATATAGAAAAAGTGTTGTGAATAGTGCATGATGAATAGTATTCCGGGAATAGTATTCTTTCAGGTGAGTGGATTCTTTTGCATGTTGTGATGTCTTGGACATTATGATGACTTAAGTGGACATTTTGATGTCTTGGACATTATGGATGCTTGAATTATTGAATGTCTGATGCTTTTGTAGTGAAAATGGAAGCATAATGCTCTGAGATTTTTGGATTGATTCTTCTGACTGATTCCTTATGTTTGATACTAGCTGATTTCTTTTGTTTGATTCTATTGTCTGATACTAAGGATGAGTCGAGGCTGACTGATTGCATTCTGGCTGATTCCTTCTGTCTGATATTTTTCCAGAGGTCTTAGTACAATTTATAAAGGTATTGATAATACTGATAAAAATTTGGAAACTGGGAGGTGCTTTGGGTTCCTTCTTCTTCATCTGATAGTTGTGAAAGAGTGTCTAACAATTTCTTTTTATATTCTGTTTTGGAACTTGAGGAAGCAATATTTGTCTGATTAAAACTTTTCTTCAAGGGGACCTGATTATGGTCTTTTGGGGTAGATTCAGCATCAACAATTTTTAAAAGAGGTTCAAGACGGTACTTATCCCACCATTTGATAGAGATTTTTCTAGTAACAAATTTGACAGAGTTTTAAGAGGAAAACTCATAATCCCAACTCATTATCCAGGGAAGTTGAAAATGAACAGAAAAATATATGAAATATGGAAGATAAGTAAATTGGGGAGGCAGAGGATTGTCTTTTGAATTTTTTTCAAATCTGTTTACCAGGAGTGGAGGTATCATTCTAATATCAGATCCGAAAAGGAACCACCATTGGCCAAACAAAGTAGGGAAATATTTGATCTCATATTTTCTATCAAAAATGAAAAACCATGTATGCTGGAATTTATCATTTTGAAAGACCTCAGGCAGATAATGAGAAATGTTGAAGATGATAAAATGATGGTGTTGGAAGTATGCTGATAAACAGAATAATAATACGATGCAAAAATTTAAAAACTTACTTGAGAAAGCAATTACTGAAAAACTTTAGAAACAGATTTGTATTCAAATATTTAAAACTAGTACAAGGCTGTTTCTGATTTTTGAGACAATCGGCTAATATTTTATAGTTCTAAGAGGTTCTGAAGGCTTTGCTATTTTTCCTACGAAAGGTTCTGCCTGATACAGGAACTGAATACAACTTATATAGAAAAAGTGTTGTGAATAATGCATGATGAATAGTAATATGGGAAGAGTATTCTTTCATGTGAGAGGATTCTTTTGTTGTGATGTCTTGAACATTATGATGACTTGAGTGGACATTGTGATGTCTTGGACATTATGATAACTTCATGACTTCATGCATAGATGCTTGAATTATTTGAATCTCTGATGCTTTTGCAGTGAAAGTGGAAGCATAATGCTCTAAGATTTTTGGACTGATTCTTCTGACTGATTTTTTATGTCTGATACTGGCTGATTTCTTTTGTCTGATTCTCTTGTTTGATACTATGGATGAGTTGGGGCTGACTGATTCCATTCTGGCTGATTCCTTCTGTCTGATATTTTTCAAGAGGTCTTAGTACAATTCATAGGGGTCTAGAGAATCCTGATAAAAATTTGGAAAGTGGGAGGTGCTTTGGGTTTACTCTTCTTCATCTGATGCCTCATTGTCTGATAGTTGTGAAAGAGCGTCCAATAATTTCTTTTGATATTCTTTTTTGGAACTTGAGGAAGCAAGATTTGCCTGATTAGAACTTTTCTTCAGGGGGAACTGATCTTGGTCTTTCAGGGTACAGTCAGAATCAACAATTTTTAAAAGAGGTTCAAGATGGTACTTATCCCACCATTTGACAGAGATTTTTCTAGTTACAAATTTGACAGAGTTTTCAAAGGAAAACTCAAAATCCATCCCATTATCCAGGGTACTTGAAAATGAAGAGAAAAATATATGAAATATAGGAGATGAGTAAATTGGAGAGGGAGAGGATTGTCTTCTGAATATTTTTCAAATCTGTTTACTCGGGGTGGATGCATGATTCTAATATCATATCCGAAAAGGAACCACCATTGGCCAAACAAAGTAGGTAAATATTTGATCTCATATTTTCTATCAAAAATGAAAAACCATGTATGCTGTAATTTATCATTTTGATAGACCTGAGGGTGATAAAGAGAAATGTTGAAGATGATAAAATGATGATGTTGGAAGTATGCAAATAAACAGAATAATAATACAATGCAAAAATATAAAAACATACTTGACAAAGCAATGACTGATAAACTTTAGAAACTGATTTGTATTCAAATATTTAAAAGTAGTACAAGGCTTTTTTTTTTTTTTGCTACAATCGACTAATATTTTATAGCTCTAAGAGGTTCTAAAGGCTCTGCTTTTTTCCTACAAAAGGTTCTGCCTGATACGTGAACTGAATACATCTTATATAGAAAAAGTGTTGTGAATACTGGATGAAGAATAGTATTACGGGAAAAGTATTCTTTCGTGTGAGTGGATTCTTTTGTTGTGATGTCTTAAACATTATGATGACTTGAGTGGATATTGTGATGTCTTAGACATTACGGATGCTTGGATTATTTGAATGTCTGATGCTTTTGCAGTGAAAGTGGAAGCATAATGTTACAGAGATTTTTGGACTGATTCTTTTGACTAATTCCTTATGTCTGATACTAGCTGATTTCTTTTGTCAGGTTTCTCTTCGTGTGATACAGCAGAAGCATAATGCTTTGATATTTTTGGACTGATTCTTCTGACTGATTCCTTATGTCTGATACTAGCTGATTTCTTTTGTCTGATTCTCTTGTCTGATACTATGGATGAGTTGGGGCTTACTGATTCCATTCTGGCTGATTCCTTCTGTCTGATATTTTTTCAAAGGTCTTATTACAATTCATAGGAGTCTTGAGAATCCTAAGAAATATTTGGAAAGTGGGAAGTGCTTTGGGTTCCTT
Source organism: Betula pendula (assembly GCA_900184695.1). NCBI lineage: Eukaryota > Viridiplantae > Streptophyta > Magnoliopsida > Fagales > Betulaceae > Betula > Betula pendula. The sequence goes on from FXXK01001971.1 coordinate 15,154, forward strand.
CTTCTTCATCTGATCCCTCATTGTTTGATAGTTGTGAAAGAACTTACAATAATTTCTTTTTATATTCTTTTTTGGAGCTGGAGGAAACAATATTTGCCCGATAAAAACTTTTCTTCAGAAAGAACTGATCTTGGTCTTTTGGGGTAAATTTAGAATCAATAATTTTAAAAGCGGTTCAAGATGGTACTAATCCCACCATTTGACAGAGATTTTTCTTGTAACAAATTTGAGAGAGTTTTCAGAGGAAAACTCATAATCTCAACCCATTATCCAAGGAACTTGAAAATGAACAGACAAATATATGAAAAATGGGAGATGAGTAAATTGGGGAGGGAGAGAATTGTCTTTTGAATTTTTTTAAATCTATTTACCAGAGGTGGAGGCATGATTCTAATATCAGATCTGAAAAGGGACCACCATTGGCCAAACAAAGCAGGTAAATATTTGATCTCATATTTTCTATCAAAAATGAAAAATCATGTATGCTGGAATTTATCATTTTGAAAGACCCCAAGGAGATAAAGAGAAATGGTGAAGATGATAAAATGATGATGTTGGAAGTATGCAGATAAACAAAATAATAATACAATGCAAAAATTTAAAAACATATTTGAGAAAGTAATGGCTGATAAATTTCGAAACTGATTTGTATTCAAATATTTAAAAGTAGTACAAAGCTTTTTCTGATTTTTGATACATTGGACTAATATTTTATAGCTCTAAGGGGTTCTAAAGGCTCTGCTATTTTGCCTGCGAAAGGTTCTGCCCGATACATGAACTGAATACAACTTATATAGAAAAGAGCTATGAATAGTGCATGATGAATAGTACTACGGGAAGAGTATTCTTTCATGTGAGATGATTCTTTTGTTGTGATGTCTTGGATATTATGATGACTTGAGTGGACATTGTGATGTCTTGGACATTATGATAACTTCATGACTTCATGCATGGATGCTTGAATTATTTGAATGTTTGATGCTTTTGCAGTGAAAGTGGAAGCATAATGCTCTGAGATTTTTGGACTGATTCTTCTGACTGATTTTTTATGTCTGATACTGGCTATTTTTTTGTCTGATTCTCTTGGTTTATACTATAGATGAGTTGGGGCTGACTGATTCCATTCTGTCTGATTCCTTCTGTCTGATATTTTTGCAGATGTCTTATTACAATTCATAGGGGTCTTGAAAATCCCAATACAAATTTGAAAAGTCGGAGGTGCTTTGGGTTCCTTCTTCATCTGATGCCTCATTGTCTGATAGTTGTTAAAGAGCTTCCAATAATTTCTTTTTATATTCTTTTTTGTTCAGAATCAATAATTTTTAAAAGAGGTTCAAGATGGTACTTATCCCACCATTTGATAGAGATTTTTTTAGTAACAAATTTGAGAGAGGTTTCAGAGAAAAACTCATAATCCGAACCCATTATCCAGGGAACTTGAAAATGAATAGAAAGATATATGAAATATGGGAGATGAGTAAATTGGGGAGGGAGAGGATTCTTTTGAATATTTTTTAAATTTGTTTACCAGAGGTGGAGGCAGGGGCGGAGCCAGGAATTTTTTCTTGGGGGGTCCGAACTGTTACTTACATATATATATATTTAGTTTCTCTATGTGTGTTCGTGCGTATATTTTTATAAAATAAAAGCAGATAAGTCTTAAATTTATACTGTCATAACTGAATACAAAAGTTACATGTCTATAAAATCATCTTTAAAAAGAAGTTCTGTTCCGAATACAAAAGTATTCTAGTTTGCTATAGACATGTACAAAAAAGAATTTCGTATCCTCTTCGAATTTTGCTCGGTGACAATCTTTCATGGAATAAAATTCATCAATTATCATCTCTGTAGTGAAATCCTTTGCAATTTCTTTCTCAATATAAACTACCAAATGATCTGCTAGAAACTCATCTTCCATTCTACTACGTAATCTAGTTTTTACAAGTTTCATGGCAGAAAAAGCTCGTTCAATAGTGGCAGTAGAAACAGGGAGAGTCAACACTAGATGAATCAACCTGTCAATCAAATTATAGATCTTTGACTTTTCCGAAATTGCTAATCCTCTGCATAACTCAGATAAAGTAGACATATTCTGAAAATCCGAATGTTTTGGCACATCATGCTCATAATGACGCAACTGAAATCTCAATATGATTTTTTCTTGCTCTGTGAAATCTTGAGGATAAAACTTCTCAACTAAGTTGCATATATCATCAATCTTAAATGATTTGAATGCATCTTTAGGACTTAAAGCGGCGCTAAGAATAAGAAGTTCCATTGCATGCTCACTAAATCTATTATTCAGTTCTTGCAATTGAAAGTCTATTGCAATAGTAAATACATCAATTCTAAAATGATGCTCCATTGTCATCGATTCATCTTGGCGATGGGATCTGCCTCAAGCTCCAGTGTATCTAGCATTCATGTTAGGAACATCAATTTCATATTTTTCACAAAATGATTTAACAGTATCAAGGAAAGGCTCCCACTCTTCATTTCTCAACTTCTGAATAAGTAATTTTGTAGTTGAAACCACGCTCATGGCATTTAAAATGTCTTGAGAATTTTGTTGCAAAGCTTGGCAAAGAGAATTAGTAAATCCCATAATCTGTTTCATCAAATGTAAGATCAAAACAAATTCAAATGATGTTAATACCATATAAGCCGCTTCAGCATCACTACGTTGAGAATAGTTGATTCCCTCCTTTGAGATAGTGTCGAGAACTGAGCAAGTTGCACGAAACATTCTTATCAAGCTACAAACAGAATGAAAATGAGAAGACCATCGAGTATCTCCAGGTCGTTGCAAAGTACCAATTTGATTTGCCCCCCTTCCAGTCTCAATTTCATTAGAAGCAATCATACTTTCAATTTCAGCAACTTGAGCAGATTGCAATTCATCATTACGTTTTGAAGAACCAACAACAATATTGATAATATAAGTCAAATTGACAAAGAACTGATGAATAGGTTTTGCTTCTTTAGATGCTGCAACTAAAGCTAACTGTAGCTTATGAGCAAAGCAATGCACATAATATGCATAAGGACATTCTCTAAGAAATAAAGCTTGCAGCCCATTCCATTCACCACGCATATTACTGCCTCCATCTTATCCCTGACCTCGAATATTCTCAATTTGGAGGTCATAACAAGAAAGAACATCACATATATCATTTTTTAAAGTTAATGCAGTAGTATCTTTGACATGAACAATATGAAAGAATCTCTCCCTAATAAAACCATCTTTATCAACAAACCTCAAAATAATTGTCATTTGCTCCCTTTTTGATTCATCCCGAGCTTCATCAACAAGAATACAAAATTTGGCATCCCTAATTTCTTTGCGAATCACATCGCACACCTTAGTTGCAAAGATATGCAAAATTTCTTTTTGAATTTGGAGTGATGTATATTTTGCATTCCGTGGAGCATTTTTCAAGACAACTTCAGCAACTTTATCATTATAAGTTGCTAAGAACTTTATCAATTCAATGTAGTTACCTTGATTTTTTGAATCGGAGCTTTCATCATGACCTTTAAATGCACAAGCTTGGAATGCTAGCCATCGAACACTGTCTATTGAGGTTTTGAGCCGCAGCCGATTATTTTCCATTTCTTGTGATGATTGTTTTTCAATTAACTTGCCAATATGCCTTGAATAATTTTTCAGATCATCACAACATTTCACAGCAATTTTATGTGGTGAATTTGGATCTTTCCCTACATGTCTCATCAAAGGACAACTCGTTCCATCGTTCACCTTTTTCCAATTGTTAAAACCTTTCACTGTAAATGCATCTGATCCAGGACGACCTGTCGATTTCTTGCCAAAAATGTAACATGAAAGACAAAATATGGCATCTTTTTCATATGAATACTCCAACCAAGTTGAGTATGTCTGGAACCAAGAAGCTTGAAATCGACGACGATGATTCTCCGGTCCTGAAAGTGGATATTCTGGAAGAATGGGTTGACATGGACCAGCTTTGAGATAAGCACGTCGCATTTCATCTTGTACTTGAAGAGGAAATTCTCATATTTGTAGACGTAATCCTGGATCACGTACCAAAGAGGTAGCACCTATTTCTTCAGATTGGATTCGTGGATATTTATAAGGTCGTTCATCAGTCATTGGAGCATCAAGATCTGTTGCTAATTGTCTATGTAAAGTTGTATTAACCTCTGAATAACTCGCAACTTTTTTCTTAAAGAATGAATCGATTGTGCTTAGTTTGCCCATACTTTTTTCTAAGATGTAAGAAAAATGTATGGATTAAGAATTAACCTGAAAAGTACCTAGAAGTATTACATCTTTGTTAGAATTTGTTTTACTCATAATAGTTTTTCCTAGCATTAACAAGAGAAAGAGCAATAAATAAATTAATCAATCAAATTCACAACCATTAAAAAAAAAAATCCAATAGACAAATTAATTATTCAAAAATCTTAATCTAACAGCATCACAAACACATAATAATATAAACTATTTGTAAAATAAACTAAACACAATTAATAGGGTCTAAGAAAAATTAGTACCTTTCAGTGAATCAGTGTTATGATCTTGAGTGATTTCTTGAAACAAACCAAACACAATAAGGTGCTAGTCGAATGCTGAAAAACCAATAAAAATAAATTAAGTACTTATTTTAAAAACAAATATTAATATAATATAATAATTAAAAAAAATCCAATTTAACTTGAACAAGTTTTTCCATCTAAAATTAAGATATTGCATTTTAATAAGTACTTCAGCTGAAAAAAGGCATACCTAGTTCTCACACTACACTAATAAATTTAAATACTACTACACTAACAAATTTCACGCTTCTGACAAAAAAAAAAAATTTAAATAAATAAATTTCACGTCTCTTACAAAAAAAAAAAATTCACGCCTACCTTTTAATTTCCTCATACACTATTAATTTCAGTACTACTACTTTAATATGAACATAATCCATGCCAATTAAAATATTATAAAGAAAAGTTTAACATGTCATTGCAATTTGTCTTTTTGTTGTTTGTAAAAAATTTTATTTGAAAAGCAAAATTGTAATTTTTATTTTTATTATTAGAATGAATCACACTCACGTCTTAATTTATCAAATTGAATACTGAAAATTAAAGTTAAAAAAATAATCCTAACAAGTTTTGTTTTGTTTTGTTTTTTTTTAAAAAATTAATTGGTTTTATGCAATATATATATAATATTTTTTATTCTTTCCTCATCTCATTCTCGACAAACAACCAAAAAGACCACATTTTTTCTTTTTTCTTTTTTGTTTTAATCTGTTTGGCTTTTAGCCTTTTGCTATTCTCTTTTTTTTTTTTTTTGGATCCTTTTGCTATTCTCGATTCTACACATACAATATCAAATAAATTCTTATCCACTCATTTATTATCTATCTACTCCTTTATTATTCACTTTCTAGAGAATTCTTCTAAGAATCTTATCTCTCTCAAACTCTCAACTTTCAAGCCTCTCAGATGCCCTCACGCCGCATACAGCATATTCACGAGTCCTCACAGAGTCACTCTCTGTTTTTCTTTGAGTGAACAAACCCAGAAACCCTCACTTTTTTTTTTTTGAACAAACAAACCCTCACTTTCAGTCTTAGAAAAGCCCCAAATTTCTTAGCATAAATCACATGATTACAGAGAAGAAAGAGTAGAAACTCACAGTTGCCGGGTTGCGTTGCTGCTTGCTGCTGCTGGTGCCGGTGCGTGGACAACCGAAGCCCGTAGGTGGATCCAGACCAGATTGACTAGCCTCTCGGTATTTTCACACAATCACAACAAATTGTTTTCTCTTTTTCGTTGGGCTGGCCAACTGGTTGAAATTGAGAGAGATTTGAGAGTTTTTTGAAATAAAATTTTCTCATTTTCCCATTTTCCCCTTGGCAGTGTAATCGTTGATGTTGAGATTTGAGAGACTC
>FXXK01001971.1:21508-154008 GCA_900184695.1 Betula pendula
AAAAAAAAATTAAGGATTTGAAATTGTTTAGGGGTGCCATGGACCCCCTAAACCCTAACGTGCCTCCGCCCTTGGGTGGAGGCATGATTCTAATATCAAATCCGAAAAGGGACTACCATTGGCCAAACCAAGCAGGTAAATATTTGATCTCATATTTTCTATCAAAAATGAAAAACCATGTATGCTGGAATTTATCATTTTGAAAGACCTCAGGGAGATAAAGAGAAATGGTGAAGATGATAAAATGTTGGTGTTTGAAGTATGCAGATAAAGAGAATAATAATACAATGCAAAAATTTAAAAGCTTACATAAGAAAGCAATGACTGATAAACTTTAGAAACTGATTTGTATTCAAATATTTAAAAGTAGTACAAGGCTTTTTCTGATTTTTGATACAAGAGACTAATATTTTATAGCTCTAGGAGGTTCTAAAGGCTCTGCTATTTTTTCTATGAAAGGTTTTGCCTGATACATAAACTGAATACAACTTATATAGAAAAAGTGCTGTGAATAGTGCATGATGAATAATACTACAGGAATAGTATTCTTTCATGTGAGTGGATTATTTTGCATGTTGTGATGTCTTTGGACATTATGATGACTTGAGTAGAGATTGTGATGTCTTGGACATTATGGATGCTATTAAAATTCACACAATATGTGAAAGGTGGACCTAACTCAACTCCAAAAGACGCCTTGAAGAGTGAGGGATGCCACAACCTTATAAGGAGCACATTGACTAGTTTATCTAGCAATGTGGGACTTCCAACACGCCCCCTCACGTGTGGCGGGAGGACATCCAAGCCGACACGTGAAAACGGGTGAAGGTGGGGCCACAAACTAGGAACCTGGCTCTGATACCATATTAGAATTCACACAATATGTGAAAGGTGGGCTTAACTCAACTCCAAAAGATGCCTTGAGGAGTGAGGGATGCCACAACCGTATAAGGAGCACATTGACTAGTTTCTCTAGCAATGTGGGACTTCCAACAGATGCTAGAATTATTTAAATGTCTGATGCTTTTGCAGTGAAAGTGGAAGCATAATGTTATTGAGATTTTTGGACTGATTCTTTTGACTGATTCCTTATGTCTGATACTAGCTGATTTCTTTTTTCTGCTTTCTCTTTGTCTGATACTGTGGAAGCATAATGCTCTGAGATTTTTGGACTGATTCTTCTAATTGATTTCTTATGTCTGATACTGGCTGATTTCTTTTGTCTGATATTATGGATGTGTTGGGGCTGACTGATTCCATTATGGCTGATTCCTTCTGTCTGATATTTTTCCAGCGGTCTTATTACAATTCATTGGGGTCTTGAGAATCTTGATAAAAATTTGAAAAGTGGGAGGTGCTTTGGGTTCTTTCTTCTTCATCTGATGCCTCATTGTCTGATAGTTGTGAAAGAACTTCCAATAATTTCTTTTTATATTCTTTTTTGGAACGGAGGAAGCAATATTTGCCTGATTAAAACTTTTCTTCAGGGGGAACTGATCTTGGTCTTTTGGGGTAGATTTAGAATCAACAATTTTTAAAAGAGGTTCAAGATGGTACTTATCCCACCATTTGACTGAGATTTTTGTAGTAACAAATTTGAGTGAGTTTTCGGAGGAAAAGTCATAATCCCAACCCATTATCCAGGAAACTTGAAAATGAATAGAAAAATATATGAAATATGGGAGATGAGTAAATTGGGGAGGGAGAGGATTTTTTTTGAATATTTTTTAAATATTTACCATAGGTGGAGGCATGATTCTAATATTAGATCCGAAAAGGGACCACCATTGGCCAAACCAAGCAGGTAAATATTTGATCTCATATTTTCTATCAAAAAAGAAAAACCATGTATGCTGGAATTTATAATTTTGAAAGAGCCCAGGGAGATAAAGAGGAATGGTGAAGATGAGAAAATGATGGTGTTGGAAGTATGTAGATAAATAGAATAATAATACAATGCAAAAATTTAAAAACTTACTTGAGAAAGCAATGACTGATAAACTTCAGAAACTTATTTGTATTCAAATATTTAAAAGTAGTACAAGGCTTTTTCTGATTTTTGATACAATAGAGTAATATTTTATAGCTCTAAGAGGTTCTAAAGGCTCTGCTATTTTTCTTACGAAAGGTTCTGCCTGATACATGAACTGAATACAACTTATATAGAAAAAGTGCTGTGAATAGTGCATGATGAATAGTATTACGGAACAAGTATTCTTTCATGTGAGTAGATTCTTTTGTTGTGATGTCTTGGACATTATGATGACTTGAGTGAACATTGTGATGTCTTGGACATTATGATAACTTCATGACTTCATGCATGGATGCTTGAATTATTTGAATGTCTGATGCTTTTGCAGTGAAAGTGGAAGCATAGTGCTCTGAGATTTTTGGACTGATTCTTTTGACTAATTCCTTATGTCTTATACTGGCTAATTTCTTTTGTCTGATTTCTCTTTGTTTGATACTGTGGAAGCATAATGCTCTGAGATTTTTGGACTGATTCTTTTGACTGATTTCTTGTGTCTGATCGTGGCTGATTTCCTTTGTCTAATTCTCTTGTCTGATACTATGGATCAGTTGGGGCTGACTGATTCCATTCTGGTTGATTCATTTTTTCTGATTTTTATTCAGAGGTCTTATTACAATTCATCGAAGTCTTGAGTATCCTGATAAAAATTTGGAAAGTGGGAGGTGCTTTAGGTTCATTCTTCTTCATCTGATCCCTCATTGTTTGATAGTTGTGAAAGAGCTTACAATAATTTCTCTTTATATTCTTTTTTGGAACTAGAGGAAGCAATATTTGCCCAATAAAAACTTTTCTTTGGAAAGAACTGATCTTGGTCTTTTGGGTTAGATTCAGAATCAATAATTTTATAAGCGGTTCAAGATGGTACTTATCCTAACATTTGACAGAGATTTTTCTAGTAACAAATTTGAGAAAGTTTTCTGAGGAAAATTCATAATCCCAACCCATTATCCAAAGAACTTGAAAATGAATAGAAAAATATATGAACAGGGCTGGGCCCACTATTATTAAAGTACAGGGCTGGGCCCACTATTAAAGTAAAGTACAAGCTAGGCCCACTATTAAAGTAAAGTATAGGGCTGGGCCTACTATTATTAAAGTACAGGGCTGGGCCTACTATCAAAGTAAAGTACAAGGCTGGCCCACTATTATTAAAGTACAGGGCTAGACCTACTATTATTAAAGTACAGGGCTGGGCCCACTATTAAAGTAAAGTACAGGGCTGGGCCCACTATTATTAAAGTACAGGGCTAGGCCCATTATGATGCATTGCATGGTTCTTGATGATTTATATATATTGGTTTAAGAGGTATTTCATGCTAGATGTATTGGTATGCATAAAATTCTCAATGGGAAAGAACTTATGTATACGTTTACAGCTGGATTGTATATGATNAAAGTACAAGGCTGGCCCACTATTATTAAAGTACAGGGCTAGACCTACTATTATTAAAGTACAGGGCTGGGCCCACTATTAAAGTAAAGTACAGGGCTGGGCCCACTATTATTAAAGTACAGGGCTAGGCCCATTATGATGCATTGCATGGTTCTTGATGATTTATATATATTGGTTTAAGAGGTATTTCATGCTAGATGTATTGGTATGCATAAAATTCTCAATGGGAAAGAACTTATGTATACGTTTACAGCTGGATTGTATATGATGTTTTATGAATTTTTATTATGTATATTGGAGCATATCCAGTTATATAATGATTTAAACTGCTTTATGAATGTGTTGTTTACTTCATCAACCACACTGAGTTTGATAAATGAAAGAATAATATTTTTATGAAATTGAGTGGTTGATATTGTAAGCAATTACATAAATAAAAGTTTGGCTTATTGCGAAAACCCTCGGGGGAGTCTTCATTCTTTATGAATTATTGACTCACCATTTCTTCTTTTTTTTTTTCCTTATGTAATCATGGATGATCTCTATGATTACATAGATGATACTTTTGTTGCAGGATGAGGGATTAGCGTTGGTTCGGGTGCGAGTTTAGAAGTCATTCAGGAGTATGTGTGGATATGCTAGCTGATGATGCGTTGACTTAAGCTTAGTCAGCCTTTGTTGATTTGTATTGATGCTTAGTGTGGCAAGCCATTATTGATGTATTATTTATTGAGATTCAGTTGTAATAATTTTATGTAATGTATTAATAAGCTCTGGTTTATTTCATTGATAAGTTTATCAGGTCATAGAAAGATTAAATTATTATAGGTGTTTCCGCTACTTATATTGTTTAAAGATGTAGTAGTAACATCTTGTGGCTTAATGAGGAAAGAAAAAAAATTATATTTTCACTTTCGCTCTATGAATTTAGGGCGGGACGTTACAATGTTCTTCTTGTCAGCAAGTAAAAGCCGAACATCAACGAACGGTAGGGCCATTGCAACTACTTAGTATTCCAGAATGGAAGTGGGATCAAATAACAATGGACTTTGTGGTGGGTTTGCCAAGAGCACCTAGTGGACAAGATGCTATATGGGTAGTAGTTGATAGACTTACTAAGAGTGCTCATTTTGTTCCATTTAAAATTATTGATTCCATGCAAAAGATGGTAGAATTGTATATTCGGGAGATTGTCAGGCTGCATGGAGTGTCTGTTTCAATAGTATCTGACCGAGATCCTCGATTTACTTCGAACTTTTAGAAAAGACTACAGGAAGTAATGGGAACAAAATTGAATTTTAGTACAACATACCATCCACAAACTAATGGGTAATCAGAAAGGACTATTCGAATTCTTGAAGATATGCTTAGATTATGCGTACTTGATTTTAAAGGTAATTGGATTAAATTCCTACATTTAGTTGAGTTTGCTTATAACAATAGTTTTCAAGCAACTTTGGGATGACACCTTATGAAGCTCTATATGGACTCAAGTGTAGATTGCCATTGTATTGGGATAAAGTTGGCGAGAGGCAGTTATTGGGACTAGAGATGGTGCAAGATACCAAAGACAAGGTTGCACTTATTTGAAAAAAAATGTTAAGGGCTCAAAGTTGACAAAAGAGCTATGCAGATCAACATCGTTGCCAGTTGGAATTTGAAGTTGGTGATAAGGTATTTCTTAAAGTTTCGCCAATGAAAGGTGTAATTCGATTTTGTAAGAAAGAGAAACTAAGTCTGAGATGTGTGGGTCCATTTGAAGTAAAGGAAGTGGTAGGGCCAATAGATTACCACCAGAATTAGCTGGAGTGCATGACGTGTTCCACGTATCTACACTACGAAAGTACGTGCATGATCCTTCGCATGTTATCAGTTATGAGCCTTTACAAATTCAAGAGAACTTAACATATGAAGAAAGGCTGATTCAAATCTTGGATCACAAAGAGCAACAATTAAGAACAAAGACCATTCCGCTCGTGAAAGTACTTTGGCAAAACCATGGGATGGAGGAAGCTTCATGAGAGCTTGAGCAGGATATGAAGGACAGATATCCAGATCTGTTTGAGAATTAAGGTAATACCTCATTTGTTATGATTTTTAGATATATTGTATTTAAATTTCGAGGACGAAATTTCAATAAGGAGGAGGGATGTAACACCTCAAGGATTTAATTAGGACGACTAAGAACATTTTGGTGAAAATTGTGATATTAAGATAGATTAAATATATTTGGAAAAATATATTTGATGTTTAATTATATGTTCTTAGTTTAAAATGAGTAGTGATTAATTTAAATTAAGCTCAAAGAAAAATAAATTTTTGGAGTCTTGAAATGAAATCAAATCTGAAAGACTCCTTGACGTGGGCTGCTGTGAGTTCTTTAGTGCATGTGAGTGAGAATGTGGCAAGAGTAAATTTGAGGATGAGCTGAATAACGTGTAAGCCTAACAGTTATCCTACCTTAAGCCTCTGTGCTGTCTAGATTTTAGGAAAAGAGAGGTATATATATATATATGTGTGTGTGTGGGCTGTAGCTGTGAGTTAACATGCATGTGCTGTAACTTTTGGGTGGGGAGCTGAATAACGTGTAAGGCATAAGTTAACATGTAGTAAAATTGGGATTCCAGAATTACCCATGGACTTGCCTATATATAGCCGTACCTGCATTGGCTTTGTGCTCACAAAGAAATATTTCTTAGCCCCTTCCCGTTTGTGTGTTCGTGTTGTCTTGGTAGTTATAGGAAGGAGGAGAGTAGCTCAAGTCCTCAAAGCTTTGGAGCTTTATTTGGGAGTGCTAAGTATAATTCTTTTATCTCTAGTTTATGTCAATTCTAGTTAGTAGAATTTAATTTATGTCATTATAATGCCCAAGTAGTATTATAATATTTTAGATATGTCGTTATAATACCCAAGTGATATTATGATATTTTAGATATATCGTTATGATGCCCAAGTGGTATTATAAAATTTTAGATATGTCGTTATTATAATGCCCAAGTTATATTATGACATTGTAAACATGCCGTTATAATGTCCAAGTGACATTATAATATTTTAGGTATACGTCGTTATGCTATCCGTTTTTAGACAGAGTATAGGAAAAATAATCAATGATCTAGATATTGGTTTTTAAAAATAGTTTTAAACTAATATACTGTCGCGCGTTGGTGCAATTAATTGCAATGAGTTTATAAACGACAAGGGGAGTTTCTAAGCAGACTATGAGAGGTAAGTATTTTACTTACTAAGCAAAAACATTATGTTTTGATAATTGTTATATTACATGAGCCCGAGTATTTTATGAATAACATGATTATATGTTTTTAATTATTTTTACATGTGTTGAATAAATTGTGAAATGAAAGAAGATGATTATGACAACAAAAGTATGATTTTAGAGATGACATGTTATTGCACACTGTTGACCAATGAGAATAAGATATGTTAAGACTTGAAAAAAATAGAATGTGTTCTTATATTAATTATGAAAACTAATAAAGAGTTCCCAGTTAAATAAGAAACCGGAAATACTACATGAGTAAAATAATGATCGAGGAGCTAGTATGCGTCATGACGAGGAGCTAGTGTGTGTCGTGTCGAGGAGCCAGTGTACGTCCTAAAAGAGGTAAACGAAGGGTTTAAGTCCCTTAGAAAGCTATTTGGATCATGTTGAGACATGAATATAAAATTATATATGTTAACTATAATTTGATTTATTTAATTCTCTTTAATTTTGTATTAAATTCGTGTCGAATTTGTGAATTATGACAAAAATTGTTTATTATTATGTTACATGTTAAATTTAGGTCATATTAAAGTATATATATAAAATTATATGTGTCAATTTTAACTCAACCTAATTAAGAATTAGATTTTTTAACCATAATATTTTAATATTGTGTCGAATTCGTGAATTCGTGAGTCATAAAAAAAACCTTAATCCCACTCTTTTATTATACCCGTTTATTCAGTTTAACGACCGATTACTCCCTTGCACGGTATGCTTATATACCTTCTGTAATCAAATACTCCTTCTCCCTCTCTTTGCGCGCGCACTATACAAAAGTAGAAAACCCTAAGAAAAAAAAAGTTGAAGAAAAGAGCAGAAAAAATTGGGAAATTGAGAAATGTCGAACAGGTTGGCGACGAGACAGGATCTATTGGGCCGCTGGAGAGCCATCGAGGAAGAAGAAGAGGACGATGACGCTCACGACCCTTCCAAACGACGCCATCTCCACCACCTTAAGGAGCAATGGTACAACGCCTCTTTTTTTTTTTTTTTTTTTTTTTTTCCATTGATTCGAAACGGAATTTCTATGAAGCGTAACAGTTCTTGTAGGCATATTTTTCCTTTCTCCTTTTCTTATTTTAATGCATTTGATCAATTTCTTTTTTGAATTTTAATTTGGAATTTTTTCCAATGTAGTAATACATAGTTTGGTTGCTTTTAAATAGAGAAGAGTCATTAAGAATACAGTGAAAATAGAATGTTTGATTAATTTTGAGTTTTTGATTAATTTTTTCTTTCCAGTTGATTTCATGCTTCTCATACATTTTTGATTTTTTTTTATTAAATCCTTACCCTGTTTATTTTGTTTTATCCTTTTCCCAGCAATCAGATTATATGATTCTTAATTTCCAATGTCTTGGGTTTTTTTTTTTTGTTTTGTTTTGAGAATTGCATTAATATGTGAGGCTGTACATGTTGGAAATTGTTGCCGACATAAGAAGCTGGTTTCATATTTTGGCAATTTTGCACTTATCAAAAAATATTTTGGCAATTTTGCATAATTGTTTTAACTAAATTGTACTTTTTAAGTGAATATTTTCAAAAATTAAGTTTGAGTTTATGTTAAAGTTAAATTTTTTCTTTTCTTTTTGGGCTCAGGATAGAGTTGAAACTTAAATGTGAAAAAATATAACCATTTCTGTTTTTTTCTAAGCAAAAAATATAACCATTTAAATTTCCTAATTGTCACTATTTTGATTGCCTGTTTCTTTTTGGGCTCAGAACATAAGGAGTTTATGCATTAGTTTTTTTGGATGTTCATGTTATAAGAATCTGCATAGATTATCTAATCTCTAATTAAACTTTACCAGGTTGAAGTTTCTCTGTTTGAGATCATTTTACTAGTGGATTGGGACCTCCAATGGTTTTTCTGCTTTTTCTTTGTTGGATTTTCCAGTTTTTACTGTATAATTTTGGCTTGTTATACTTGCCCTTTTTATTTACAATAAAATCTCTTACTTGGAGTTCTTTAGGTAAAGATTTCTATGCATATCCTAATTTGAAGTTCTTCCAATTTATCATATCTTGCAACTGTTCTCAATTTGTTTCTGGTTTGGTTGCCTTTTCATTAATTGTTTAAGTAGCTTTTCTGCTATGTCAGGTTTGCAGACGCATTTAATTTCTTAATTTGTTTGCCAAAAGAAACTCATATCTGGTGTGGCTCTTGGGAATTAATGGGTCCTCTTTTGGAGACGTTCTACAATTACTTTAAAGATGAGAATCCTGATTCTCCTCTCAAGCGTTTATGGAAGAGGATCACCGAAGAAATGCGGCAATGCATCCAGTGCATCTCTCAGCACTATCAAGCCCTAGAGACGTACAATATGGAGTATGAGCAGAGTTGCATTAGTCCCCTTCTTGATGTGTTACGAAGTCTTGATGAGGAAAGGGTGACTCTGTGGTTGAGAGAGATCAAAGCAAGAATAGCACGGGAAGAATATGATCCAGCTTGTGATAATGCTGAAGTTGTTAGTGTCATTTATGAGGCATGTACATTGTTCTTTGTGATGTTTCTTCATGTTTACTTGTTTTGTAACATATTCAACATCATATTGATTGCCAGTGTTGGCTTGAAAATGGATAACAAGTAGTGTTTTTGTTTTCATTGATGAATTGCTACTTTTTTATTTTTTGTAATTATATGTGTTTAAGTGCTAGATCAGCTTCTCTATGGAATGATAAGTTGAAGGTATATGGTATTCACTAGTGGCTTAATAATGGGAAGGGAATTATGCTTTTCTTCTCCTTTTCAAGCTTCTGAAAGCAGATTTGATCTGCTTCCAGACATGTAATCTTTGAATTAAACTTATAAAAACCTTTAGATTCATTCCTAAGTTCTTATTCTAACAAACTTTAACAACCCATAAATCTTTTAACATCAAACTATGACCAATATACACATCTCTTTCTCTTCACTCTCTTTTTATGTTGCTTTTCTTGATTAATTTTGGTGCCTTCGGTGAAAACTCTTTGATTGGGGATAAAATTCCTTGATGAAAAGAGTTTTCTTCATTTCTTTGATAATTTGAGGTGTTTTGATCTCCATTTCCATATTCCTCTGAGTAACCTTTCTTTCTCTCTCCCCACCTCCCGCTTTTGTGCAGTTGCTATTTAGCTCCCTTCCTCTCCTGATTGATTCGAGTTTCAGTTCAGTATCACTCTTCTTTTGGGTTTCATTTTCTAATATATTTTACATAGTGGAATCTTGAATGCGAGTCTCATCAATTGATCATCCTAATATGTTATTGGAGCATTTACTTAAAAGATTGTATTTGTTTACTGAGGACTTTGCCATAATTTCAGCAAACAGATAGATGGATCTATAGTTATGTGCTGGATCTCTTAGGCTTGTTATGCAGAAGCATGTTATGTTTGCTTTTTGTGCATTGCAATTGATGCTCAAATGTCTTTTTATTTTATTTTTATTTTTTTATATGTATTGCAATGCTATTTTTCCTTGTTGTATGTCATACGTTTAAAATGTAATTCTTTGCCCAAATATCATGTAACCACTTACATGTATCCGTACAGTAGTTATCCCATTAAATTGGAAATCCTAGAAATAATTTTGCTTTGATTGCTGACCTTTATTTTTGGGGTGGATGGTGACTTGAATTTTTTGTCTATCTGATCACAGGTTTTGATGTTCCCTATCTTGTTGGATGATCAGTCACTGTTCACTGAATTTGAAACATTTATTGAAGCAATTGATAGTAAGCATGAACTGGCTTTGGATAGACATCAACAGTTTCCGGTATTTATTTGGCTGTGTTTGCATATTTTCTCAAATCGCTTTCACTTATCTTTAAAATTTTCTTTTGCCTTACGAAGTAAACCTATTTCCTTTCAGGGTATTTATGCATTGTTTTTTTTCAAAAGAGGAGTGCGTTCTGTTGGTCATCGTCTTGCTGGATCTATGGGAAAATTGAGGTAATACTAGCCCCCCCCCTTTACAGTTATGCTGTTAAAGCTATTGCTACTTTTGGGTTCTTTGTCTGGCGTCTACTATGGTGGGGAAAGCTAATTGTTTTGGGGGCATTTCGGCACTATGATATTTGATGCTCTTCATTCTCTTTTAATTTAATATCATTTTTATAAGCTCTGATATTTGCGGTTGGGGGGGAATTGTTTTGTGGGGGATTTTGGCACTATGATATTTGATGGTCTTTATTCTGTTTAATTTAATATGATTTTTTAAGCACTGCTTGCAATATGTGCATAAAAAATTTATTAGTCTTGGGAATTTTATTTGATTCTTCCAGCTGCTTCTGGCATTGTGGGACTCATTTTTTCTGCGTATGTGCATCACTTTTCACATGAAATTATAAATTCCTTGGCTTTTATGCAAAAAAACCCTTCCAACACAAATCCCCTTTCTGGGAAAAAGGGGAAGAAAAGGAAGAGTAGTAACCTATCTTGTGACAGAGTGTGACTTTTAAACCACAAAGACTTCCAACTTATTAGTGATTCTGGCTAAAAAACCATGTGCAGAATCTCATTAAATCTTGGCTGGGTTTGAAGGATGTAATTTGGGACTAATGTCACCAGTTAATCATTGATAGAGGGGGGGGGGGGCGGGGGAGACAGGTTTCTTAAATTCTCTACTGCATTGTTGCCCAGTTAACCCAGATCAAGTGTTTCATGTATTCTCTTTGTGTGCAGGAGAGTAACAGACTTGGAACCTTTGCAGCCTTTGCTTAAGAAATTTATAGGCTTTTTGGACACAGAAGTTTTGCCATCAACTTTTGAGACTTCAAGGCCAAGAGCGAAGCTGGACCGTGTATCCATATGGCTTGGAATCAAATCATTGTAGGAAGTGTTGGCTAAATTTCATATTCAATAAGTTTTCCTTTTTTTTTTTTTTCCCTCTGTTTTCCTGCTAATGGTAAATTTGCGTGTCTTTTTATTGAAGGCTTGGGTTCTTAGAACCTCCAGCTTTCGAAGAAGGGATATTGGAGCGTTACCCCATTTTTCTTGACCTTGTACTCAATGAAATCAGTGGTGATTCGGTTGTATTTTCTCATGCAGTTACCTGCTTGAGACTGCTCTTTGAAATGCTTGGTGAGCACCTGTTGTTTTTTCAATCACAAAGGTCAATATTCTGTTTAGTGTTGAACTGATTTTTGCTTTTGATGTTTTGGGCTTCCTTCAAGGTTGTAAGCTTTGGTTGAGGTCTACATTGTCTCCAAGTGTGATGCGCAACACTCTATTGGGTCAGTGTTTTCATACTCGAAACGAGAAAAGCCATAAAGACATTTTTGATCTTTTTCAGCCTTTTCTGCAGGCATGTCTGTGGACCATTATATCACTTTATCTTTAAGTCCTTTGTCAATGTTTCTTTGAATATACTATTTTTCGGATTTAGTTATATGTTAAGTATATTTTACTGGCATTACTGATATGTACACATTCAATCTATCCAGTCTCTTGAAGCTTTGCAAGATGGGGAGCATGAAAAGCAACGTAGGCATTTTCTATATTTTCTCCTTCACCAAGTGCCAGTTAGCAGTAACTTCAGTGTTTTAACAAGAAAAAAGGCTTGCCAGGTTCTTATTTCTACCTCTAGATTGTCAAATAGTGGCCATAAATGTGGTATATAGCCATGTATTGGTGCTAACATAATACTATTTGTTATGATCAGTATTAATGATAGTTCTATTGTTTTGGCTCACCTTTTGCTATTTATTGCAAGATTGTATTTTCAGATAGCTCTTCTTATTATACTCCGAGGTTATAAGATGAATCCGCCGTGCCCACCTTTTGAATGTGCGCATATGTGGTATGTAATCCTAATTGTTTTGTGGTTGATATGATTTTTATATCTGGCATTTCTCTGGTTTTTGTTTGAAATGTTATTGTAACACTTCAGTCCCACATTGAGAAGATGAATAGTCCACATAGAGTAGGTAGTTTATAAATATACTCATGGGTGCTAAGTCCCACATTGGTTATTTTTTATGGGAGACTGAACTTTATAAGTAATTTTAAGGAAACTTCAAATTGACTAGTTCTTTTGAAGTGATAGCGCAGATGTGCTAAATCCCTTTTTCTTTGAATGTGAACTTCCTTTAGATTTGTTTGCTTTTAGCATAACATTACGAATAAGGGATTTAGAGATGATAAATAGCATAGAGCTTGTGTTTCCCTGTTGTGCATTGAGTAGAAATGTTGGTGGTGAAGACTAGGAGTAAAAAAAGGAAGTTTTTCATATGATGAAAGTTAAATTAACACTTATATTAAAAGGTTAAGCTAATTGCAATGAATGAATTTAATCATTTAATTTATATTCTAACACTCCCTCACGTGGAGTTCAAATTCCCCTTTAATAAATGAGATTCAATACGTGGAACATTTAATTTAATGAGAGGTTAATTGTGGAGTTAGGATTCGAACTTATGACTTATGACTCTGATACCAAGTTCAATGACCACTTATCTCAACTAATAGGAGGGGATGAATTTAATCATTTAATTTCTATTTTAATAATGAAGATTATATCTATAGAGGTTGAGAGCTTTTGAAAGAAAATAGAATTTGCATTAGTTATAGGAGTCATCATTTCACTGTTTGTTCCGTAAATACTTAGCATAGAAATTATCAATAGACATTTCTTCTGCTAAAGCTTTTTTTTTTTTTGCTGTGCCAAGAACAAAGAAGGGAAAGTTATGTCCTTGTCTTAGTTCTGCTTCTCTTGTTTAATTGCCTTTCACAATCTTGTTTTTATGGTAATGTTATTAAAACCATACTGACCCTATTGTTGGGCCGGGAAATCATGAACCGGGCATTTATCTGGTCCAATTTGTTATTTTTTTTAGTTACCTAGATTGTTAATTTTGTGGTATATAGAATGACGATGAGAATGTGGTCTGCCACTTACCCTGTAGTGCAGAATGACAGGGGTAGGCTTATACAGAGCATATATAGATGGTTCTACTAGGTTGTAAAAAGTGGTATGGTATTCTTGAGTTGTGAATCTTTAGTTTGCCTAAAAGGTTTTGAATCTATGTTCCCTTTCAAAATGATGAATTGTAAAGGGAAAAAACGGAAACCAAATTGCCAAAATTAGCATTCGGAGTAAAATGTTCCATGTCGGATTGAATTATCCAAGATCGTGTTTCGTCAGGGTCATATTGAATTATGGCCACATAATTCACCTGCATAAAACTAGGTTTCCTGTTTAACCTGCATAAAACTGGGACGTTCCATTAGGGTATAAGCATCATGTATGAGGGCTTATAAGAATCTTAAACCAGTGGTTTTAACTTGAATATTTTACCCATTACTTGAAACGGTAAGCCTTTACTTTCAGGCCAAACAAATTGTTGTTTTGCATTTTTTCTTTTTTGGTATTTTCTTTAGCATACTTTGATTTGCCGAAAATTACAAACAATAAAAATGAGCCAAGTTAATTGTACAAGACAATTAATTGAACAATAGGATAGAGATTAGGTTCATTGAGTTGCCTGTATCGCATGCAATGCGGGGCAGCTCATGAGAGAGAGCCCACCTGTCCAGGCAAGTGCTGAGTAACCTGAGTTGCGGGGCCCACGCCTGCCTGGGCAGGTGGGCCCCATCATTGCACCTGATCCAAATCCTGAGCAATCAGATGTAATAAATATCTTAAATTTTTCTTTGATCTTAAAATCTCACCAAGATAGCTAATTTTGGTAAAAAGATGTATTATGTGAAAAATTGATGGTTGAATTGTGATCCCTCATCCACAGTGATGTTTGGCGTGGTCCTGAATTTCAATTATAAATGTTAACAATTTTTCAATCAATTTAAATGCACAATTATAAACATTTGCAATTCGCATGTATTTATGACTTTGTCCGTGATTCAGTTGGACATGGGTTGTGGACAGAGATGAAGTTATATAATTCATTATCTTGCAATTTTATTGGACAGGGGCCCTTCTCTTGTGTCATCCCTGAAGGATTCTTCACTCCACAGTTCTCTGAGGCAACCTGCCTTTGATCTTATACAAACTATTATAGTCTCTGATGCTGCTGCCCTTATAACTACAATGCTGAATTGCAGCATGCCTTGGAGTATTGATAGAAACATGTCTCACGACTTTGATGATGATGAACAATCTGATGGGCTTCCATTTACTCCAGATGTTAAAGAGGAGGATAATAGTTCTTGGAGGGAATTCAGTGTGCAGAGTAAAATGACATCTCGGGAATATCAAGGGTGGATGTGCATTCCCATGCTATGGATTGATGTTCTGGTTGCAATTGACCCCTTAGTCTTTCCAATATCATTTTCCAAGGCTGTTTTCTGGGCTCGATCTCGTTTTTCTATGGTTGAACCTGAAATCAGTGCAGAAATGGCACTTCCAGTGAGAACTTGGCTTTCATCCTCTTCTACAGAGATCTCCACTTATTTTAGTTGGAAAATCCCAACTGGTTCTGACGATGGTGGAGAGGGGAAGGAGCCAACAAACTCAGTAAAAGTATCGTCAATGTGTCTCCCTTTAATAAGAACATTCAACAGGTTGATAGCATTTCAGTAAAAGTAGGAGACCCCTTTATATATTTTAAGTTGGCTTATGGAAGTCGTATATATTTTAAATTGATGGCTGTTTTATCAGACAATGTATAGCTTGGTAGGGAACACATTCCTTGAGTGATTACATGAGAGATGTGTTACAGGTTAACTACACACTTCGTAGTTCAAGTGGGGCAAGGAGAAATCCGGAAGCAGTGGACGTGGGAATCAAGGATGGGTGAAAGCTTGATACTTTCACTTCTGGATCCTAATGATGTATGTCAAATTAATCTTTTTACATTGTACACATCATGTCATTTACACCTATGATTAAAGTGATGAATTTAATGTTCTTTCTTTCCTTCTGGTTGGCATTCCATTAAGTGCTATTTAATCTATGTATATATTATGGTTTGATGCAGAATGTGAGGCAGTTTGGGAAGTGTATCTTGGAACAGGTTTCAAATACGCGGGGTCTTGCTTATGGTTTGAAGTTTCTCTGCTCTAATAGATCTTCATTGTCTGCCATTTTTTTGGGCTTGAGACATGCTTGTAAATTGGTAAAGACTTCCTCTTTCTCTCCATCTCTCTCTATTAAATTTTGGATCAACTAATAGCTGACTTGGCTACTGGGTTTCTAGGAGAAGCTCTTATAGTCAAGCAGAATTTTGTCTTAGAGTTGTAGGATGTCCTTTTAAGATGTGGTAAATCATGAATTTTACAAAACAAATTATCCTTGTCATACCTAACAGCTCTGTTTGCACTATTCCAGGTTCGACTGGATTCTGTTTTAGAAAAGTTTCAGATTTTACAACATTTTTTCTTCGTTCTACGCAAATTACTCAAAGAAGGGGATTTACCAACCCTAGGTTTTCCTGGAAATTCATCTGATAACTTAAATATCACAAGCTTCTCTTCCCAAGGCGGATTCCTGAGGCAGCCGGTCTTTGATTCATTGCCTGTGAATGTCAATGATCATTCTTCAAATGTTGACCCAAAATCACAGGAAAAGTTCATTTACTTACTATCAGAAACTGCTTGGCCTTCTATTCAGAGGTGCTTAGTAGAAGGGAAGGCATTTATTGATTGCAGTTTTTGTCAGGTATTCTGCAATCTTTCTACTTGTAAATGTCTTTGCGCTTTTGTGCTGCTTATATGTTTGGTTCTACTACTTGTAAAATCTTGGTTATTTACATATTCATTTTTTTAGAGTACATATAATGTGCCAGTATGAGCACTTTCTTTTTGGCCATTTGTTTCCTCTTTCTCTCTCTCTGTCTCTGTGTGCTTGGTAGTTTTCTGTGTTGGCACACACTTTATGAGGTGACCAGTTCTTGTCTGTGGTTAAGCGTACAATGCTATTACTTTGTAATGTACTGTTCTCTTTTAATTTTTTCCCTTCAAATTTCTTCAAATGTATTTTAATTTTCTGGTGGAAATCTAGTAGTATATGAAAATCACCTAAACTGTACGCTATAGCTCTCTATATGATGTATTACAGCTTGGTTTCACTTAGAAGGCATTCTTACTATTTCTTTGTTGCTTCAGATGACTTGTGTCCGCTTACTTGAGATCCTCCCTGTTGTTTTTGAAATAATTTACCCATCCTTTGGTAAAAAGCCTGGGGATTCCCGAATGATGGTGGAAAGTTTATATAACTTCTCATGGCTAAATGACCTGATGGATTGGGGAAAGTCATCGCTCAAAGTCCTAATTGTGTATTGGAAACGGACAGTTACTATTTTGCTGTCCTTTCTCAGAGGTTCATTTGGTAACACTGCTACAATGATAATCAGTGCCATTGAAAATCTAATATCTTGCGGTAAGCTTTCATTATTTGTTTATTTGTTTATTTATATGTGTGTGTGTTCATATGCACATGCAAGTGCGCCTAATATATATTATTACTATTATCATTTGTATTATTTTATTTATTTGTTGAGCATCATCAGGCCATCATTAAGATAGTCATCATATGTTATGCTTTCACTTGATATAGATAACTTTGCCACGGATGAATTGATGGAACAAGTTTCACGCCTTTCTGTGTCATTATCTAAGGAAGCTTCTTGTAACATTGGAGGGACGGCCTTTAGGTCAAAATCTTTAGTTCCCGAGTGCTTGTCTAATGAGAGGAAGCGGTCAATTTCAGATGTGCGGCCTCTCTCTGCGATTGATAGAGATGTGCAGATCTTGGACTTGGTAACAGAAGCTCATGAAAAGGATAGAGATAACATGATTGTTCTGTCTGACAGTGAAACTGAAGAACCTATATCGGCCGATGAGGTCATACAATCTGATACTGAGACAGGTTCCTGCATTTTGGATGGAAAGACTGTAGTTCATGGGAGCACATTGCATTCTGACCCTTCAAAGAAGAAAGTTTCTGGCACTGACACTTCTAAGAATTGCTTGGAGTCTTTTCAGCAAAAAGATGCCACTGATGGTTCTGTGGTTGCTTCTCAGGATAAGGGTTTTGATAGATTAAGAGGTATACCAGCATCTGCTTCTCTCCTTGAATCAAAAGATGTAGATAGTAAGAGGAAAGAAATCGACTCCAAATACAAAAAAAATGAGTCTCAATCCCAGAATGGAATTAATCTTAATAAGTCATCTGTTCTGAAAGAGATAGTACGCTATACTGAAGATGATCCATTCGAGTCTGCACTTAAATCAGCAAGACTTCAACAGTCATTTATGGCAAAGTCAAATACTTCTCTTCCTAAACGGCAAGTCATTCAGCTTAAATCTCCTTTTCAAAATAGATTTGGTCTACATAGACCGGGGACTGGAGTGAAAAGGTTCAAGCCGCCAAAGCTTGATGACTGGTATAGACCTATTTTGGGAATTGATTTCTTTGCAACTGTTGGATTAGCATCTGCAGGTGAAGATGGGAGTCAAACTGTTAGCAAATTCAAGGAGGTTCCTGTGTGTTTTCAATCACCTGAACAATATGTGGGGATTTTTCAGCCACTGGTTTTGGAGGAGTTCAAAGCACAGTTAAACAGTTCCTTTTTGGAAATGCCTTCATGGGAAGAGATGTATTTTGGCTGCCTATCTGTGATGGTGGTTGAGAGAGTTGATGACTTTCATCTGGTTCGATTTGTCTATGATGACAATGATTCTGCAGCTTCTAGAAGCCTTTCAGAAAGTGATCTTGTTTTGATAACAAAAGAGCCTTTGCAAAAATCTTCCCATGATATTCATATGGTTGGAAAGGTATGCCCTTATATTACCTTATAACATCCTTTCTAAGAGTTGGGTGAGAGTTCCTTACAATCTGAATAGATGAAACAGATATCTAAATTGATGTGGCTATCTTTACTGGCCATAGTCCCTATTTACATAAAGTGATTCCTAAGTTCTGATTGTGATTTTTATTTTTTTCATGAAACAGATATCTAAATTGATGTGGCTATCTTTACTGGCCATAGTCCCTATTTACATAAAGTGATTCCTAAGTTCTGATTGTGATTTTTATTTTTTTCATTCTGCTTTTAATCACTGTTATGTTTGGTATGCGGAATAACTAGTCCTTGGAATAGCCCATATTAAGAATGGAAGGAGTGGAGTGAATTAGCCTTGTAATAGTCATTCTCATTGCTATGAGAGAATGGTTGTTCCTTCAATTAAAGGAGGGAATAGCCATTTCTCTTAAATTTAAGAGAAATGACTATTCCCTCAATTAAAGGAATAGTCATTCCTTCAAGGCCATCGGAATGACTATTTCAAGGCTAATGCATTCCACTCATTTCATTTTTAATAAAAGCTATTCTTTGGAAAAGTCATTCCGTGTACTAAACGTGTCCTTAAACTTTAAGAAATCATGATAAATTTATTCATTAAATGGTTACTAATGTTTAACCCACTAAAGATTGAAACTTTCATTGTTTGAGGAAGTAATTACTCTCTAAATCAAAAGCTATATCTGTCTGGGCATAGTTTTAAACGAGCTATGAAGTTAGAAGCTAGATCCATGTTATATGTTCATGTGGCAGATCACGAAAATTAGATACCAAACTTGGATGGCCCTTGACTAAATATTCATGCTATGATAATTGTTTAGATAATCTGGTTTATTCCTCCAGATTACATCATATATCATATTTTGCTAAAGCAACCTGTATATTTTTCAGGTGGAAAGGCGTGAGAGAGACAACAAGAGAAGGTTAACTATATTAGTTATCAGGTTCTATCTTCAAAATGGTTCTTCACGGTTAAATCAAGCTAGAAAGAACCTCATTGAACGAAGTAAATGGCATGCAAATCGCATCATGAGCATTACACCTCAACTTAGAGAATTTCAGGCACTGTCATCAATTAAGGACATCCCCATACTCCCAGCTATTTTAAAGCCTGTCAATGATTCTCTTGGTAATGATGTATTGAAGGAAGTGGATCTGGGTAAGCTGTCCCAACCCTTGCAGGAAGTACTTAGATCATCATTTAATGACAGTCAACTTCAAGCTCTTAGTGTTGCTGTTGGATCACCTAAGTTGAAGAAGGATTTTGAATTATCTCTTATTCAGGGTCCTCCAGGTATCCGATTTACCTTGGTCCTACTTTTTGCAGATTTTTGTACTCGTGATTTATGTATTATCTTTATTGCTTTTGTATATAGGAACTGGCAAGACGCGAACTATTTTGGCCATTGTCAGTGGTTTGCTTGCTTCACCTTTACAGAGGACGGGTATTGCAAAACATTTCCTTGGTGCCAGTTTGAAAACAAATAGTACGATATGCACCAAATCAAGTCCACGGATTAGCCAGACTGCTGCAATTGCAAGGGCATGGCAGGATGCAGCCTTTGCTAGACAATTGAGCGAGGATGTCCAAAGAAATTCAAAATCTGTGGAAAGTTCAGCCAGAGGAAGAGTGCTTATCTGTGCTCAGTCGAATGCCGCAGTTGATGAGTTAGTATCTAGAATTTCTAGTCAAGGCCTTTATGGCAGTGATGGAAAGAAGTACAAGCCATATCTTGTAAGGGTTGGCAATGTGAAGACAGTCCATCCAAATTCACTACCATTCTTTGTTGATACACTTGTTGATCAACGTTTGGTGGAAGAGAGGATGAAAGTTTGCAATGAAAAGAACGAAATGAGTGTGGACTCTTTAACGATTCTGCGTTCTAATCTTGAAAAATTAGTTGACCGTATCAGGTTCTATGAAACCAAGCGTGCTACCTTAAGGGATGGAAATGATGATCTTAAGAATTCTCCGGAAGAAATGTCTGATACAGAAATAGGGTTGAAGCTAAGAAAACTTTATGAACAAAAGAAGCAAATTTATAAAGATATTAACAATGTTCAGACACAGGAGAAGAAAGCTAATGAAGAAATTAAATTTCTTAGACGTAAGCTTAGGAAGTCTATATTACAGGAAGCTGAGATTGTGGTAGCTACGTTAAGTGGCTGTGGTGGAGACCTCTATGGAGTGTGTTCTGAATCTATGTCAACTAATAACTTTGGGTTTCCCTCTGAGCATACTCTTTTTGATGCTGTTGTGATTGATGAAGCTGCTCAAGTAAAATATTCTTGGCTTGATTAAGGTTGTAGTCTTTTTAGCACTGGTCTTGTTCTTGTCTTTTGTCTTTTAAACATTGCTTCTTGCCACTACAGGCTCTGGAACCTGCTACTCTCATTCCTCTTCAGCTTTTAAAGTCAAGTGGGACCAAATGCATTATGGTAAGGACTGTTAACTTCTTTAATGTTAAAATTTCATATGCCGTGAGAAGAGATGGATCTAAAATTTACAATCTTCCGTCCTAGGTTGGCGACCCAAAGCAGCTTCCTGCAACAGTTCTCTCTAGTGTTGCAAGTAAATTCCTATTTGAATGCAGCATGTTTGAACGTTTACAAAAGGCTGGTCATCCTGTCATTATGCTGACCAAACAGGTGAAGTAGATTGCGAAATCTTCCCCTCATCTGTCTTATAGTTGTAATATAATTTTACGTAATAGATTGGATAAAAATCATATTTAGGATTGTTATTGTAATTAGACCTCAGCACAAAAGAAGTGCTATAGCAATGAAAGTTGGCACTTGTGACAATCCATACTGGGGTGGTCATTTTTGATATTCTGTGGAATTTATATAAATAATTATTAGCGTGTAAAATAATAATGTTCTTTCATCTCCCTTTAGTTAAGTGTTTCTTGTGTAAACTTTCTGTGTATTTGGATTGCGCTTTTCGCTTTTCGCTTTTAATGATATTTTGATTACTTATTAAAAAAAAAAATTATTAGCTTGTATAATAGAGTTCCACCCCGCCCCCCCCAACCATGTATGGATTCCAAGATTATCATATTTGATATAGAATTTATTATTTCACGATCCGAAAAAATGTTGCCATATCTATATTATACCTTAGGAAGATCAGTTTTAACTATCTTATACCCCAGAAAGATTAGTTATAGTTAGAACTTCCAGAAATTATTTATATAACCTATTATCATCTAGTATACACTAAATGTGGGACTTATCATATGGTCATGCAATGCCTTCACAATCTACATTAGGGGTATCACAATCTTCCCCACACATATATACCCATATATAATGCCTATATAATCCACACAATTTGGAGAATCTCAATTTCTTTGCTCAAATTCCTAATGTTCTTGGCAGGTTAGTATTGCACCAAACTGTCTTTAGCAGCACATGACTTGATCAAGTTGGCTTTGATACCAATTATCATGATTTTTTTTAATTTCTTTTCCTGAGAAGTATGCCAATGTCATGATTGAGGAAATGTTAGCCAAATGTGTTACACAAAAAGGACTAGTCACGGTTAGATATTTTCAAAATTGCTTATATAGCCTAGTACTATATAGTATATGAAAAACGGGTGTTTAGACTCCAACACAATATACCAACAATTATGTAGCAGCAATGGTGATTATGCAGCAGTAATAGCAATATATCAAACCACACAAATATGAACCAATCAAGCACTCATCAACACAAAATTTTGTTATCATAGCGGAAACCCTTTGAACAACACATCAAAGGTAAAACCACTGGGGCAGCCAAATCTAGGAAACTAATCACTAAATAGAATTCGTATTTTTTTTTGATAAGTACTAAATAGAATTCGTATTACAATCAAAACACACTTCCAACGCTTGAAATGGTTGAGACATTTGTATGCAGAGAGATACCTCACTTGCCTCTTGCTGCAGCAGCTCCAGATCCTCTTTGGGCAATTCTTCTACTTGGTCTCCTTTACTGACCCACCACCGGTAGACTTCAAGTTGTTGATGTAGACAATGTGGTTTGATCAACTCCAAGAGAATGAACAATTGAGTTCACACCATAAGGATTCTCTTGCCACACAATAAACGGTTAAGCACTCAATGTAAAATGTCTCAAAGACCTCAACTTATCTTTACTCAGCTTATGGAAAACCGTGCCTCTCAGTCCGTTTATAGACTTGGAAAAATTAGACTTAAAAACCTAAATTCGGTTTTGGTTTTTTGTGGTGGCATCCGAATTGGTAAGTGAGCTGTCTAGATACTTTTAGGGTTACATACCTTTAACACATGAGCTGTCAGGACATCTGCGGATGCCATTGAGGATGAGAGTTTCTGTATCTTCAAACTGTCTGGACATTTACAAACACTCCAGCAAACAAAACATTATGTTTTTTCAAAACATTATGTTTTTTCAAAACATTATGTTTCTCCAAAACATCTTGATAGGTGCGAATGGACCTGCAGACGAAAAATATTGTCTGAGCAATTTGTTCGGATACCTGCAAACGAACATGTAGACGATACACACTGCCTTGACATTCCGTCTAGACAGCCACGGATGGACTTCCGAATGGAGCTGTATGTACTTGAATTTCTTGAAGGATTTCAATTCAAGCCTAAGTACAAATCTACCCAACCACATTAAATTTAAAAGCACTTGTTTTGACCACCGAATTGGCCAATCAAAAACCTAACAAACTCTTCCTTTTGCCATTTGGTGAGAAAACAATATACAACCAAATAAAATGAAATATTTACCCCAACACTCAATCTAAACCTAACAAACCACGAAAATAGGTTAGATATTAATTAAAGTAGGGTTTGGCATTGGGGTAAGTTGAGCGTTGGGCATGGGGAACTGACAAATAATTAAAGTAGCTCAACATCAATAAAATTTAAATCAAACTCATGAGCAAGTACCTGAAGAAGTAACTGAATTTTCCATGTCTATCTGTCACTCATCCATGGCAGTCACATTTTTCTTAACATTAGACATCATCTGAATGAGGGCGGTGACTTGCTCCATGAGAGCAGACATGGAGACAGAAGAGGAAGATGATGTGGACAGAAGAGGAAGATGAAGAAGCACCAGGGTCACCTCCAGCTGCAGGTGCTGGTTCCTCTTGAGCCTCATCCTGGTTTGGTAGATAGAGTTGGGTCTGGAATTTCTGAACTGTAGCTTTCCCAAAGAAACCTAAAGGGTGCTGGATAAATTCAGAAATGGGAATGACAATTTCTAAATATCTGACGAGTTTTGTAATGGGGCCAGCATGTGGGCGAGAAGTTGATTTATCATAAAAAGACTCAATCATTTGCTGCATAAGTGCAAAAATCAACCGCAATCCCATCAACTATGGAAAACATGAACCTAGCCTTCTCAAACCCAATCTGTGTAGTGATTTATGGGCCACACATTTGGAAGAATAATTTGGGCAAGAAGATGCATGGCCGGGGTGAAATGATTCGAAAGGACAGATTTTTCATGTTCAAGCCATGAAGGAGCATCTGCTGAAGCGAACACAGTCATCATGGTTGTTGTAATGGCCACCGTGAATGGCGGAGACAAATGACAGGGTGGCAGTGAGGTGGCCATTAGGGTTTAAGGAGGAATTGGCTAGAGAGTATTCGAGAAAGTGAGAAGGAAATCTAGAATGTTGCTAGAGTAAAGTAGAACGGATGGTAGAGATTGTATCACTGGATCTAACGGTCAAACGGGCTGTATGGGAAAGTGGAGTGTTAGGCATGGGTTTTTAGGAGAATATGTGTGGATTAATTGGCATGTAATACACACCGTTTTGTTGTAGTAGTGGTTAGTAATTAGTTGGGCCTAGTTGGCCAGCTATAAGAGTTCGTTAGAAAGTTAGAAGGGTTTATAAGCCCAATCTGTAATAGGGATGGGTTATTGATGACCAGAACAAACCTTTTGTCTTTTCTTTTCTTGGAGCTGGGCTGAGCTCGAATCAGCCATTGAATTCTCATAACTTCAATGCAAATTCCAGTGTTCAATCCATTCATTCCATACATTCTATCATCCATAAACCATAAATTCACTTAGAAATACCTACAAAAATTTCAAATAAAGAAAGAGCATTACAAGTGTTATCAAAGCTTTTACAATCCATGGTGGAAGGAACAACATTTAAACTTCTAGCAGAATCGGTCGCAAGCTTGAAGTTGCAGCAGGACCAAGCTCTTGCCAGTTTGAAGACGCAGCAAGGCCAGTCTTTTGCCATCTTGAAGTTTCTGCAAGAACAAACTCAATGTCAGACAGACCTGCAAGGGAAGAAGTTAGACGATTTAATATTGAAGATTGGCAAACCAATGGATGCAGTACTAAATTTCCAAGGCAGAAACTCGTGTAGAGGGGGAGACTTCTTATGGCTTCCAAATGGGCCCAGTTGGGGGTCCAAATCAGGCTGCTCCAGGCATACAAGTGCGCAGCATTAAGGTGGAGTTCCCTAGATTTGATGGAGATAATGTTCCCGGTTGGTTGTTTAAGGCAAACCAATTTTTTGGCTACAACCAAACTCAAAACGAACACAAGGTGTTGATGGCATCCTTTCAAATGGAGGGAGATGCTAATAATGTTCAAATGCCACTAAACAAAACCCACCGTTCGAACTTGTATAGGACACGTTTGGAACGAAACTTCCTGGAGCAGCCCTGTTTGAACGCATTTGGAATGGAACATTCTGGAACACTTCTGTTTGAACCAACTTAGGACGGAGCTCTCTGGAAAATTTTCTTCTGTGCATTTTAAAGGCCCATTTGAAATGGAAACCTCCTAGTTCGAACGGAAGGCTTAAAAATAACTTTTGACTAAAATTTTCAAAGCCTTGTTTTATTTCATTAACCCTAATTACTTGTTTAATTAATTTAATCATGATAAACTCTTTAATTATTTTCTTGGTTGTTACATCTATTGCTCTACAATTGTCTGCTTTTGCATAAATAGTTACTTTGTGATTCTTACCGACTATTTTACCCTTTTTATTTGCCTCTCCTGATTGTTGGTCTAAGTACCAAAATCATTTCCGGTGAACTTAATGGGTTGTCATTCAAAATTTATTTTGTTTTTGTTCCACTCTGTTGGGCTTTGGGTGGCACCTTTATATTTTTGAAATCTTTGCTTTATGTTTTAGTGATTAACAAGTCGTGGCTTGCTTGCTAATCCAAATCTTTTTAGACAGGTAGGGGTGTACAACCGGTTGCGGTTATTCCTTATAAACCGCAATTGCAATTGGGGTTCTCGGTTATTCCATTTTTAACAACCAGTTGTGGTTGCCACTAACCGGTTTTAGAAATCGGTTGCCAATCGGTAATCGGTTTTCAAATAATAGGCATTTTGGACCCTCTTTTAATTTTTTTGTAACTCTTTTTGAACTAGATTAAACTTATTTTTTTGGTTATTTTTAAAGCTATTTATACTCTCATAAAATAGAAATGACATAAAAATAATACGAAATTAATAGAAAAATATAATAATATATATATAATATATATTATAATATATATATATTATATAATATATATATATATAATATATATTATATAAACCGGTTACCCAGTTAGTAACTGGTTTTTCAAAATCTATAACCGCAACCGGCCTAGGTGGTTATCCGGTTGCGGTTATTTCCTGTTATCCGGTTATAAGCGGTTAATAACCGCCTTGCTTGTACACTCTTAGACAGTGTACTCATGATATTTCTCTTTTCCAATTTCTTTATCTTTTGTTCTCCCATGGAAAATCTTTTGTCAAAATATGTGGCATGTTGAGACAAGCAAAATTGTGTCTATCTTGACCAAACAAAATGGCCGCATCAATTAATTATTCTCTTATTTGTTTTTGCTTAATTCCCACCTTTCATATATTTTGCTTATTTTTGGGCTTCGCTTTGTACGGAATTGCCCTGTATAGTTGCTAGTTAATACATGTTTTGTGCTTTTTTTATGCTTCTAGTTTATCTGGTATTATTTTTTATTGATTGAGGCGGGTAAGTCCTTGTCTTTTTACATTTTTTCCTTCTTGCAAGTTATGAAAACATTTAGTGACAATTTTTTATCTTTTACAGTATAGAATGCACCCAGAAATATGTCGGTTTCCCTCTTTGCATTTTTATGACGGAAAGCTGCTAAATGGTGATAACATGTTGAGCAAATCAGCTCCATTTCATGAAATTGAGGGTCTTGGGCCATATGTATTTTATGACATTGTTGATGGCCGAGAGCATCGTGGTAAAAATTCTGGTGCATCGTCCCTTTACAATGAAAATGAGGCTGATGCTGCAGTTGAAGTTATTAGGTTTTTCAAGAAAAGGTAGGCGACTCTTTCGGATATGTTGTTTTTCAAGAAGAGGTACACAAACTTCTACTCGTTGATTTGTTGCTTTTAATTTCGTATTTGGATACATTGTGTAGGTACCCATCTGAATTTATTGGTGGAAGAATTGGCATCATAACTCCATACAAATCTCAACTCTCACTTTTACGTTCTCGTTTTTCAAGTGCATTTGGATCTTCTGTCATAGATGATGTGGAATTTAATACCGTGGATGGTTTCCAAGGTCGGGAGGTTGATATACTTATACTTTCCACTGTTAGAGCAGGTGAGCCTAGCTCTGCTTCATTTGGGATCAACTCGAGCAGTATTGGTTTTGTTGCTGATGTAAGAAGGATGAATGTTGCATTGACAAGAGCCAAGCTCTCGCTCTGGATCTTGGGTAATGCTAGGACTTTGCAGACAAACCATAAATGGGCTGCGCTTTTGAAAGATGCTAAAGAGAGAAACTTGGTTGTTTCAGTTAAAATGCCATACCAGTCCATGTTTAAAAAAGCCTTTTATAAAGATGCTGTTCCAGGAATTTCTTATAACCATTCAAGACAGCAGAAGCATGTTGAAAAGGTTAAAGATGCTAGCCAGCATGCAAAACAAAATGAGAGCACTGTAAAGCGAACCTTTGGAAGGGAAACAAAATATGCAGGCTATGCGGATCAGAGTAAAAGAACAGGTGTACGAGATGAAAAAGATCTGCCATCAACTAGAGAGAATATGCCAAATAACAGAAGTGCCAAAGATGAAGATGATTTCCTAATAAAGAAAGATTCACCTTTAGTTGCCGATGGTAACAACAGAACTTCTGAGGATGTTGAGTCTGCAATCTCAGGGAAACATGTTACAGCTGGTGAAAGAAAAGGCAAAGAGAGTAGTGAAAAGAAAGTGAGTTTAGGAAATACTCATATGAGCAAGCGGAAAGTTAAATTTGAAAATTCTAAGAGTAATTCAGACCACTCTAGACGAGAATTGGGTGATAGTCATAACCTTTTGAAATCACAAGCGTCCAAAAGACTAAAGAGATCTTTTGAAGTAGATAGAAGCCTGGGGAATCAGGAAGTTGCAGCTCCTTTAACTGAAGGCAGCCTGAAGGAGAGAGATGTAAATCATAGAGGTAAGGCCCCCATTCTGGTAGGCCCTGGAGATTTGATTGCAAAAAGGAAACAACAACGTGAAGCTGTTGATGCTATTCTTTACTCTTCTCTGATATCTTCAAAGAAGTCTGAAACATCGATGAAACCTGTGCCTGCCAATAGGCCTCTTTCCTCATCATCAAATGTTGGTGGTGGCATAAAACCAGCCAAAACAATAAAAGGTACACTTTTTTGCTTGACTACTATATTAGGTATGACACATTCTAATCTTTGAATGTACTGAAATGGAACTAGGAATTTAATTTGGGGGGCCGGACTGCACTGAAATGTTTTTTGAGGGGACCCTCATTAATAAATTAAAGAACCCTATTTTTTTCTTTTAAAAAATATAGGTTGAAGCTAAATTTTTTTTTTGAGAATTCCCCCTCCCCCCCCTGCGCCGCTCCCTGGGTTTGTCACTGGCATAGTGATTTGTTCACTCTTGGTATATGTTCCACCAGCAGAGGCTTTAATTTTTGCATATTATAGTATTGGTTGTTGATTCTGATTAAGGTTGGTTGTTTTTGTTGAACTTTGTTCTGTTGACGGCAGAATGCAATTTGACTGCTCTTGTTGCTTTATGAACAAGAATTTTTTAGGTCGTTAAATTGCGACTTGAAAAGTCATATTCGACAATGAATTGTATTGAAATATCCCTCCCCCATGGTGCATATGCATCACTACCATCTTTTCTGTATGCGTGCATCCAAGCATGTTTTTGAGTTTCTTGAGACGTTAATTACAGAATGATATAATTGCATGAAGATTTTCAATAGATCTTTCCACAAAGAAAGATGTATATACTTATGGGAACAAACATATATTACCCCTGCTGATCAAAATACTGCTCAAAATGTATTTACTTTTAGGACCTTGGGGCGGGGGGGGTACCTGCTAGGGTGTCTGATATTAATCTATTACAATAAATGTCTGGAAGCCGGATACAACCAGTAGGTTGCACCACATTACCGAGGAACTGGTCTAGGCTCTGGTATCAGTTAAGCATGATGTTACGTTTGGTGTGGAAGCCCAGTCAGCAGACTTTGTGAATGGTTCGAGTAACATTGCTGTGTACTGTCGTCGGACTATACCCAAACATACGACTCAGTGGAGAGTGAAGTTGGGAGCGACTGGTACAACGGTGGGGACAAGCTGGAGCAGGGAGAAGGCAGCTGAACAATTTGTATTTGGGATAGATGAGGCGGATGAGGCTGTTGGGAGAGCGGGACTTTCTGTTGATGGATAGGTGTTATAAGTTTCTTTATTAGCAACTAGTTGAAGGAGGCTGTGGTTGAAGGAGCTCATGAGTCTTCCTCAAAGAATGCTGAAAGGCATAACAAGGGTGGAATCGAGAGGGTTGAAGCAGGGGAAACATCTTCCAGCACAAGATGGCCATAATGTCACGTTCACAAGCGGCAGAGGGAGTGGTGCGGTGGGGCTATTTTGCAGATTAGTGGGCATGAGGATATGGGGGAGAATACTATCAGGGTAGAGAAGGACTATCCTAGAAAAGTGTGGAATTTGCAGGAGGGTGTTCCGCAGATACTGCAATGGATTATGAATTTTGGAGAAGGTTAAAGGGTGTGTTCACTGTTCACTGGGGTGTGGTTCTAAGAATTCTACTGTTTTCTTGGAAAAAGAAATGGGGGAAGGCAGTAAGGAGATTCAGAAAGCCTAGGTGGAACGGGTTGAGGGTGGTTCATGTTCGTTTAATGCAAATGGGGGTGATCAAATTGCTGTTTTGGATATGGTGCCTTACAGTGTAGATGAGTCGACAGAGATAGAGCCATTGGATGTTAATCCTGTGGCTTTAATAGATGAAGAGGAGTTTCCTGAGTTAATATCGTCAGACTAGGTAAGTTCAAAGATGAATTTTGTTTGTCATGTTGTCGGATTGTCGTGTGAGGGGTTTGAGGAGCAGGTGAGCGAATAGGAACGAGAGTAGTATGTTAGCACTCCTAATTTATCCGCTAAGACATATCCGGGGAAAAAGAGAATCAAAGAGGTTGGCTTGCTCTATTAATTATGATGTAAAGTGAGGGTAGTCTAACAGAGATAAAGAAAAGGGGAGGGGCATCCACTTGCTTAATGAAGCCTAAGATACTATCTTGGAATGTGAGAGAGCTGAATGAGGAGGATAAGAGGATGAGGATTAAAGTACTCATTAGGGATTGGAAAGTGCATATTGTATGTTTGCAAGAAACTAAACTGAAGTTCGTTACTAGGGATGAAATAAGGAGCTCGTGGGGTATGAACATTTGGATTTGTGTTTCTCAGGATCGAGAGGGCTTTTGGAGGAATTTTGCTAATGTGTGATAGAAGAAGGGGTGTCAATTTGTGTTTGTGTGTTAGGTTCGAGTTATGTTAAGGTATGGGTATAAGATTATATAGGTTAATCATAACCCGACCAATTTAATTAAATGGGTCAAACCCTTCAATTATAACCATATAATTTTGTATTAAGTTCATGTCGGATTTGCAGGTCATGTTAAAAATTTCTTGCTATTATATCGCGTGTCAGGTTCGTATCGCTGAAGCATGTGTATAAGACTACATACGTCAACCCTAACCCGACCCATTTAATTAAACGAGTCAAACTCTTCAACCATAACCCTTTAATTTCATGTTGTATTTGTGTCGGGTTCGTGAGTCGTATAAAAAATTACCGGCCCTAGATAGAAGGGTGATGAAAAAGTTGGAGGATTGTGTGGGGAGATTTACCATTATGTGTTCCTTTAGATGTATCTGTGACAATTTTGAATGGGCATTTGTGAGTGTGTATGGTTCTAATAATGACCATGAAAGGCCTAATGGTCTAATTTTTGAATCTCTAGTTGCTTGGTCTCAGTGGTTTTAATCTTTCTTCTGTGAATGCTTTACCTGTCTGACTGTCTTGTTTCTCTGATACCAGTTACACCAGCATCTTCAATTAGTGCATCACAAGATCAGACCCATCAACGTCGCAGGAAGAGAGATAAATCTTTACGCTCCCAGGACTTGAGTGAAGCTTGAAGTACTATATTGATCTGGTTCTGTAAGGGAAGCTTCGTGACCAATTGTCTAACTTGGCAGGAACTGGAAAGGAGAATTTAGGCCTTGTTGGTGTGCCAATAGTAAGGTAATTAGTGGATTTCCTTTGGCAGTATCCAAATATCCAATGTATCAGGGATGAATTTTGTATAAAGCTGCTGGTACTTTTATTGAAAAAGATTCCTCAATTGCTGGTACTGCATCAGTTGTATCAAGTAGCACGACACTGTATAAGATGCAAATGGTATGAAATTTTACACACACACACACACACACACACATTCTACTGGTTACAGAGTTAAAGAGTCATATGTGATGAAAAATTGCTTATGGTCTAGAAATAGGACTGATTTTGCTGGAAAAGTGGAAGTGCAAAACCTTTATACTTGTGATGGCTGGGTTCAGTTTTTACTATTCTACATTTTGCATGTGAAGACTGAAGCATTATTAAGAAACTTGGGCCATTTGTGGTGATTGGGTGCTGAGGTGCCTAGCTAGCATATTCCAGGCAATTGCCTTTAGAATCTGCTGGCTGCTGCCACTTGCAGGAACTCTTTTCGGAAAGCCTATATAGTTAACTCCCAGATTTTCCTATTCCCGTTGTTTGCTACTGAATTGTGTGAAACCACTAAACTCCAAGGGATATGGCCAGCCTATAACATGAACAAGCAAAATGTTGACAAAAAATTTCTTTGGCACTTCTTAATTAATCTACTCAAATCCAAAACACTATTGCACAGATATAAAACATAACATAGATCTGTCCAAATTTTTGCTCAATACATAATTTACTTTGTTACCTGCCCATATGAAAAGTTAAACTAATAACAAAAATTTGACTCTATCATTCTGAACGAGATACAACCTAAATCCATTCACAAAATTTAGAAATTCCACAAGAGCAGCAGATGATATAAGATTTCATGACATATTAATATAGGATCTGATCACTTTCTTCATCCCACAAATGAACCTCAACTAACTATATTGCATTGAATCATGATGTTACAGTGATGAGCACATGTACAATCAACAGGAACAAAAGAACACACTTCTAAAATACATGTGAGAGTTCTCAAAGTTCATGCCTACTTTCAAATGCAAGCTTTAATCCAATAGTATCATCAATTACCTAGAAACTTCTTTAAAATATACAAAATTATGTGGTAAGCAGATATATGGAGCTTGCTAAGACATGGAGCAAGAAAGAAATAATCAAGGCGTGATCAAGGCAGAAGTGTGACATCAAACACAACAAACAATACCAAAAGAATCCTGTCAGTTGCAAACACTGCAAACTGATACCAATAGAATCCTACAATGGAAAACATGGCAAACCGTATCAAAGAATCCTTATAATCCTATCTTATCCATAGGTAGCACATACTACATAAACTATGACTACAAGGACATAAACCAAGCCATCGAAGTCTGATTAAACTAGCTTATATCAGCGATGTCCTGATATATTTCTGATTAAACCAGCGTATGCATTAAGTTTATAAGTATGTAAATTATATTTGGCAGCACATACTCGGTTTATTTTCTACAACTGTATTTTTGAAACATACTTGATCTCATTGTTCGTGTTTGCTTAACGTCAACCTAGATATATATATTCTAAAAGGTGTGTTAGAACAGACATATGTGGCCTCTCCCGTGCCATCATCTCCCGATTGAGCATCTTCCTCATCCACAATTGGTGGTTCACCTGTAAAACATCGTAACACATGTTAATAAGTTAATTCTTTATTAAGAGTATGGTGTTCTATTAATACATGTGATAATAGTCAGTGTGTGTTACTTGAGGTCGGACTCGCTCCAACCACCCCTTAGTACCAACCCCAACAGTACTAGAGGAACCAAGCATTGACCTTATGTCGGCACTATAACAAGGTCCACTGGAGATCTTGCAAAGTGGGCATAGGAGCCTGCTTTAGATGTGGCCAGTTTGGGCACTTCAGCAAGGATTGCATGACGAAGGTAGCGGCACCTTAGCAAGGGAACGTGCAAAAGGCTTTGGCTTCGGCGCGAGTCTATGCGCTAGTACCAAAAGGGCTGGAAGGAGAATCGAGCGTGGTGACAGGTAGCATTCCTATTTTTGGATTTGAAGCATTAGTTCTGTTTGATTTTGGGGCTACCCATTCTTTCATATCTAGCACATTTGTAAGACTATCTGGATTAGTAGTAAGACCCCTAGATGTTGGCTTGGCTGTTGCTACGCCAATAGAGAAAACGATAATGTGTAAGCGTGTAGTTTACAGATGCCCTTTCAGCATTTGTGTGAAGATTACTCTAGAAAGCTTAGTTGTATTCGCCATGTTCAAGTACAATGTTATCCTAGAAATGGATTGGTTAGCGAAGCACTACGCTAATATTGATTGCGCACGGAAGCAAGTGACGTACGATTAGACCCTGGGGAGATGCAAAAGTCACTTTTGTAGGATTGCAAGCTAATACACTGCTTCCTAAGATATCAGCCGTCAAGGCCAGGAGGTTTATTGCGAGTGGAGATCAAGCGCATCCTTCTTGGAATACGTGATCTTTGGAGAAGGAGTATCGATAGATCCTGAGAAGGTTAAAGAGGTGGTAAAATGGGGAAGGCTAACCAGCGTACACGAGATTAAGAGTTTCTTAGGACTTTGAATCTCATGTAGTGGGCCAGTTAGCTCATGTGAGCTGGTAATGGGTCACAGAAATGGTAGTTTGTATCATGTTAGTGGGTTAACAATTATTTGGGTAGCAGGTCATCAGTTAATTGGGTTGTCATTTGTGATTTAGTCCAAATATATTATTGAATGAAACCAATGAATTTCTTGGTATTATTCAGTGTGGAGGGTTTGGCCCCTTGAAGTGCCAAAATCACATTTTCATTTACAAAATATATCCATAAAATATGTAGGCCCATAACAAGTAGTATCAGAGCTATAATTGAACTAAATTCAAGCAGGAATGTTTGTACTTCATTTTATCATATGGATTGTGATGCATATTCAAATTATTAATATAATTCCATTCAATGCAAAAGTTCTTACACTCCATTTCCATCCCAACCAATTTGGAAGTTGGCACCTCGAATCAACCATCTTTGTACCTATTTGTAATTCCTTTTATCATATGTATTGTGTTGCATATTCATACCTCCAAAATTATACTTTTGAGAATTGTAAATCCTTGATGGTTTGACTATACTGCATCTACATTCTTATATGAATAATAATTGTGCATTTATTCCATGTCCTTCTTAGTGTCCTCCTACTACACATGGACTAGCTTTTTCATTTTTTGAAAAGAGCAAGTGGGCTCCAGCTTTTGTTTAAAAAATAAAAAAGCTAGTCCATGTGTACAGGGGCGGAGGCATGTTAGAGTTTGGGGGGTCCATGGCACCCCCAAACAATTTTAAAACCCTTAATTTTTTTTTTTTTTTAATATGATTACCTTGTTATGGCCCCTGAAAAATGAAAA
This sequence comes from Betula pendula, assembly GCA_900184695.1. Classification (NCBI taxonomy): domain Eukaryota; kingdom Viridiplantae; phylum Streptophyta; class Magnoliopsida; order Fagales; family Betulaceae; genus Betula; species Betula pendula. The sequence goes on from FXXK01001971.1 coordinate 55,929, forward strand.
AAATTCCCCCAGCCCTCCCCCCCAAAAATTCATAGTTCAAATGATTAGTATATTATTATTATTTTTTTTAAAAAAAATTATTAAACAACCAAGTCAATACATAAACAAAAAAAATGCGATGATAAAAAAAAAAAAAAAACCCTTCATCCTCTTCAACACGCAAGAGTAAAAGTTCATCCTCACCTAAAGTTTTAAAAAATAAAATAAAATAAATAAAATAAAAAGAGAACTAAGCAGTCTGAGCTGATAAAAAAAAAAAAATTTCATACTCTTCAACATGCAAGATACACAGTACACTGTCAGTCAACAACTCTAAAATCTCAACAACAACAACGAGTATACTACATAAGGAGAGGAAATGAGAAAAATTTTATTTCAACAACTCTCAAATCTCTCTCAATCTCACCCATTCGGCTAGGCCAGCCCCAACAAAAAAGAGAATATTTTGTTGTGATTGTGTGAAAATACCGAAAGGCTAGAGAGAGACCATGATCTACAGACTGGTCTGGATCCACCTTCGACCGTCCACGCACTATGGCATCAACAGGCAGCAATGCAATCGTGAGTTTGTACTCTTTCTTTTTTGTATATGATCTGATTTATGCTAAGAAATTTGAAGTTTTTTTAAGACTGAAAGTGAGACCGAGAGTGAGAGTGAGGGTTTGTAACATTTGTTCGTTCAAAAAAAAAAAAGAGAGTGAGGGACCGAGGGTTTGTGTCTTGTGCGTATGCGGAGAGACTTGAGAGTTGAGAGCCTAAGAGAAAGAACTTAGATTCTTAGAAGTCTAGAAGATGAGTAATAAATGGTAAAGGAAAAAGTAGATAGGTAATAAATGAATTGATAAGATTTTTTTAGAATTAATTGATATTGCCGGTCATGTGTAGTTAGTAGAAATAATTGAAAATAATAAAAGCCAAAAGATAAGGAAAGAAGCCAAAAGGATAAGTAGAAATAATTGCCGGTCTCTGATTTTTTTTTTTTTCTAATTCATATCTGATTGGTTGTTGGTGTGTGTGTGTTAGAGGATTAGATAAGGAGATAATCAAATATATTAGATATACATATACTGTAGAAAACCAACTAAATTTGTTTTGTTTTGTTTTGTTTTTTTTTTTTAAAAAACTTCTAGGATTGATTATTTTTAACTTTAATTTTCAGTATTCAATTTGATAAATTAAGACCCAAGTTTGATTCATTCTAATAATAAAATAAAAATTACAATTTTGCTTTTCAAATAAAATTTTTTACAAATAAAAAAAAGACAAAATTGCAATAACATGTTAAAATTTTCTTTAGGATGTTTTAATTGGCATGAATTATGTCTATATTAAAGTAGTAGTACTAAAATTAATTAGTGTGTGAGGAAGTTAAGAGGTAGGTGTGTAATTTATTTATTTATTTATTTTTTTGTAAGAGGTGTGAAATTTATTAGTGTAGTAGTATTTAAATTTATTAATGTAATGTGAGAACTAGGTATGCATTTTTTCAACTGAAGTACTAATTAAAATGCAACACCTTAAATTTAGATGGAAAAAACTTGTCCAAATTAGATTGGATTTTTTTTAAAAAATTTATTTTATCAAATTAATATTTGTCTTTAAAATAAGTAATTAATTTGTTTTTATTGGTTTGCAACATTCTTCTAGCACCTTATTGTGTTTGGTTTGTTTTCAAGAAATCACTCAAGATCATAACACTGATTCATTGACAGGTACTCATTTTTCTTAGACCCTATTAATTGTGTTTAGTTTATTTTGCAAGTAATTTATATTATTATGTGTTTGTGATGCCGTTAGATTAAGATTTTGAATAATTAACTTGTCTATTGGATTTTTTTTATTTTTTATTTTTTATTTTTTATTTTTTATTTTTTATTTTCTAATGGTTTTGAGTTTGATTGATTAATTTATTTGTTGCTCTTTCGCTTGTTAATGCTAGTAAGAACTATTATTAGTAAAAAAATTCTATCAAAGATGTTATACTTCTAGGTACTTTTCAGGTTAATTCTTTATCCATAAATTTTTCTTACATCTTAGAAAAATATGGGCAAACCAAACATAATCGATTCATTCTTTAAGAAAAAAGTTGCGAGTCATTCAGAAGTTAATACATCTTTATATAGACCATTAGCAACGGATCTTAATGCTCTAGTGATTAATGAACGGCCTTGTAAATATCCACGAATCCAACATGAAGAAATAGGTGCTACCTCTTTAATACGTGATCCAGGATTACGTCCACAAATATTGGAATTTCCTCTTCAGGTACAAGATGAAATGCGACGTGCTTATCAAAGCTGGCCCATGTCAACCCATTCTTCCATAATATCCAGCTTCAGGATTGGAGAATCATCCTTGTCAATTTCAAGCTTCTTGGTTTTAGACATATTCAACTTGGTTGGAGTATTCATTTGAAAAAGATGCCATATTTTGTCATCCATGTTACATTTTTGGCAAGAAATTGATAGGTCGTTCTGGATCAAATGCATTTACAGTGAAAGGTTTTAACAATTGAAAAAAAGGTGAACGATGGAATGAGTTGTCCTTTAATGAGACATTTGGGGAAAGATATAAATTCACCACATAAAATTGCTGTGAAATGTTGTGATGATCTGAAAAATTATTCACGGCATATTGGCAAGTTAATTGAAAAACAATCATCATATAAATGGAGCATAATTGGTTGCGGCTCAAAACTTCAATAGATAGTGTTCGATGACTAGCATTCCAAGCTTGTGCATTTAGAGGTCATGATGAAAGCTCCGACTCAAAAAATCAAGGTAACTATATTGAATTGATAAAGTTCTTAGCAACTTATAATGATAAAATTATTAGAGTTGTCTTGGAAAATGCTCAACGGAATGCCAAATATTCATCACCCCAAATTCAAAGAGAAATTTTGCATATCTTTGAAACTAAAGTGCGAGATGTGATTCGCAAAGAAATTGAGGATGTCAAATTTTGCATTCTTGTTGATGAAGCTCGGGATGAATAAAAAAGGGAGTAAATGACACTTATTTTGAGGTTTGTTGATAAAGATGGTTTTATTAGGGAGAGAATCTTTCATATTGTCCATGTCAAAGATACTATTGCATTAACTTAAAAAAAATGAGATATGTGATGTTATTTCTCATTATAACCTCAAAATTGAGAATATTCGAGGTCAGAGATATGATGGAGGTAGTAATATGCGGGGTGAATGAAATGGGTTGCAAACTTTATTTCTTAGAACCTATGCATATAATGTGCATTACTTTGCTCATAAGCTACAATTAGCTTTAGTTGTAACATCTAGAGAAGCAAAACCTGTTCATCAGTTCTTTGTCAATTCGACTTCTATTATCAATATTATTGTTTGATCTTTAAAACACAATGATGAATTGCAATCTGCTCAAGTTGTTGAAATTGAAAGTATGATTGCTTCTAATGAAATTGAGACTAGAAGGGGGGCAAATCAAATTGGTATTTTGCAACGACCTGGAGATACTCGATGGTTTTCTCATTTTCATTCTATTTGTGGCTTGATAAGAATGTTTCGTGCAACTTGTTCAATTTTCGGCACTATCTCAAAGGAGAGAATAAACTATTCTCAACGTGGTTATACTGAAGTGGCTTCTATGGCATTAATATTATTTGAATTTGTTTTGATATTACATTTGATGAAACAAATTATGGGATTGACTAATTTTCTTTGCCAAGCTTTGCAACAAAATTCTCAAGAGATTTTAAATGCTATGAGTACGGTTTCCATTATAAAATTACTTATTCAGAAGTTGAGAAATGAAGAGTGGGAGCCTTTCTTTGATACTGTTAAATTATTTTGTGAAAAATATGAAATTGATGTTCCTGATATGAATGCTAGATATACTGGAGCTTGAGGTAGATCTTGTTGCCAAGATGAATCGATGACAATGGAGCATCATTTTAGAATTGATGTATTTACTGCTGCAATAGACTTTCAACTGCAAGAACTGAATAATAGATTTAGTGAGCATGTAGTGAAACTTCTTATTCTTAACGCCGCTTTAAGTCCTAAAGATGCATTTAAATCATTTAAGATTGGTGATATATGCAACTTAGTTGATAAGTTTTATCCTCAAGATTTTACAGAGTAAGAAAAAATCATTTTGAGATTTCAATTGTGTCATTATGAGCTTGATGTGCCAAAACATTTGAATTTTCAAAATATGTCCACTTTATCTGAGTTATGCAGAGGATTAGCAATTTCAAAAAAGTCAAAGATCTATAACTTGATTGACAGGTTGATTCGTTTAGTGTTGACTCTTCATGTTTTTATTGCTACTACTGAACGAGCTTTTTTTGCCATTAAACTTGTAAAAACTAGACTACGTAGTAGAATGGAAGATGAGTTTCTAGTAGATCATTTGGTAGTTTATATTGAGAAAGAAATTGCAAAGGATTTCACTATAAAGATGATAATGGATGAATTTTATTTCATGAAAGATCGTCCATTGAGCATAATTCGAAGGAGATACGAAATTCTTTTTTGGATTTTTTTTTTGTACATGTCTATAACAAACTAGAACACTTTTGTATTTGGAACATAACTTCTTTTTAAAAATGATTTTATAGACATGTAACTTAGTATGAAATTAAGTTTAAGACTTGTCTACTTTTATTTTATAAAAATAATACGCGCACACAGAGAAACTATATATAATATAATATTATATATATATATATATATATATATATATAGTATAAAGTTCAGACCCCAAAGAAAAAATTTTTGGCTCTGCCCCTGCATGTATAATAGAAGAACATTGAGAAGGACATGGAGTACATGCACAAACATTACTTTTTCTTATACGGAGGGAATTGCAATTTATTTTGGAAAGAAAATATTACGAGAATCATATTTTATGGTTTTAAAGAAGTGGAGACAATCTTATTTCATGGTTTTAAAGAAGTGGAGTGTGGAGGCAATTCGACTTCAATTGGCATATCAGTTTTTGGCATGTGATGATGATACTGACAGATGATGACAACAATCGTCGTAGCTCAAATTATTGTCATCAAAGGTAAGTTATGATAACCGCGGGATGCAATATATATATATATATATATATATATATATATATATATATATATATTATGTATGATTTGGGTTGACAATCCAATAACAAAACAGGGTTGTGGATCATGGATATGGAAGAATTGGTGGAGGTAGCATGCACTTGGGACTGGTGGAAAGCATGGCCATTTTTGATCTTCTGCAGGGAATGCATGTGGAAACATGAAACTATATATATTTTCACTACATCATTTATGTATACTAATATACTACTAGCTAGAAGACCAGAATGTGAGGTGAAGAGAGGGAGGGGGAGTTAATATATACAATGCATGTAAATCTTTTTCTTTTAATAATAAAAAAAAAAAAAAAAGTAGAGGTGAGGCTCACATAATACATTGCAATTGAGGTATTGATGAAACTTGTACCAAAATACTTAGAGAAATTTTTGTTTTTATTCTTTAGCATATTTTTTGTCTATCTCTATACAAAAGATGTAGCATTGAATTTGTGGGACTCCATAAATTTAATGGTGAATTTAAAAAAGATGCATTAATTGAGATGAAAAGAAGTGATAAATGTTTGTGGAAGTCACACAACCACCTGATTCATGCACATGAAAAATAGGAAACATATGAGAAACTCATTCAAGGAATCTATCGTCTGATGCCACAGCACATAGAAACTTACACACACAGATACAACTCTTTTTATTTTTTATTTTTTATCTCTTTAATTTTTCCCTTTTTCGGCTCTTCTGCCACCGCAAGTTCCAAGAAAGGGAAACAAAAAATATTAAAGAAAAAAATTAAATTGACATCAGTATCATTCAAAAACTTGTAATTGATCATGTGTTCATCACATCAAAAAGCTTTGTACACAAAAGAAACCGAATTGACATCGAAATTAGTTTGGAAGTGAACTCAAACTCAAATCTGAATCCTAAATTTCAGAAATCAATATTGTTATGGATATTTTGAGTGATTAGAATTTGTAACGACTAGCGTGGATTTTATGGAAAAATAAATTTTGAATTTTTTCACATAACTAGATTTTAAATTTGCATAGGAATTAATTGTACTAAAAACAAAATAAAAAACAAATTCGTAACTAAACAAGGCGTCCAATATTAATGTAGATACTTATTTTGGAATATCCAAAAATGAAAGAAGATGCCTAAACTAATTAAGATGGAGGGAATAACATTTATTTCTTAGTGTTTTTTTTAGATAAAGATCAATAATTATAGTATTTATTTATCAGTTTAATTGCTGACACGTGCGTGATTCATTGAGTCACATCATATTGAATTTAGTTTTGAGGGAAAAGGGCGCCCAATACGTACAGTTGCTTCATAAAAAAATATTTCTTTGCAGATTAGCTAGAAGGAAAATATATACAAGTATTAATTACTGTTGTAGAATTCAACGGTCGCCGCATATTTAATTTGCGCCATTATTTATTTATTTGTGGTGAAGTAATCCGAGCACCACGTACGTACAGCAGCACCCATATGCATATAAGCATGTGAACTGCACATGATTGAGCCAGATACGTGATCGATCGCGATCCTCACCAATCAATGCTTGGCATGTGATCATCTTCCTAATGGAGAAATATATATACTTTAATTTAATTTGCGTGGGTTGGGGACATTTTTCAAGCATTATCATAACAAATGATGAGATGGTAAAATATTAATATACTATTGCTTCCGGACACCCTCTTTCCTTTTCCTCTCTCTTCTCTCTCTCCCTTAATCATTTATAATGTATAGTAAGACAAGCAGCATATATATTTGATGAAGCCGTGCCCTTTCCGTAAGATCATGACTCACTATCATTTAATATATTAAAAGGCTTCTTTCTTTCTTTTCTTTTTTTTTTTTTTAAAGTAAATTAAAAGATAGTTTTTTGCTCAAAATTTTTTTACAAAATAAAGTGTAAAAACTAATTAATAAAAATATACTCAATTTTTATTAGTAACAAGTTATATTTTTAATAGGTAGTATCTTTTACACATACCGTTTAATACAAGAAATGACATGAATTCGTATAATTTAGTAAATGATCCTTGTCCCTTTACGTACGCATGTGCATGCATGGTACCGTCTATATAATTAATTTCCTTCCAAAATTATTTCTTACCAAGTTCCCAATTAATAAGAGGACAGCGAAGAAAAACAAAAAAGAAAAAGCAACCGTTTTTTTCTTTTTCCACAAATTAATTACTTCATCCTAGGCCTCTTAGATGATACCAAAAAGCACCATTGCAAAACCCATTATTCTTTTTTGTTTTAGATCTGTTTTTGAAGAAGTATATATATAGCTTGCTTATGTCTACGAATTGTCATTTATGGAGCATACATTTATTTCTTATGTATGTACATACACGCAATCATGGATATGTATATAATGGAGCCCCTAAAATATGATTGGAAGGGCCCATAGAGATCTGCTACCTTTCTTTGGGAGTTACAAAGAAAACAAGTTGGCGAATAATTGTGTCCTATTAATTTGCTCGTTCCTAATGTATTGAAACCTAGCCTATAATTTGTTTGGTACAACTGAATGAGCGAGTGATCCCATTCGGTTGCTCAGGGAAAAAAAAAAAAAGAGAAAAAAAAGAAACTGACCCCATTCGGTTCACTTGCTTGGTTTTTGAGTCCCATATGAGATATCCCTCTGCTACGGCCTTTTGGGAGTAGCGAGGAGGAAACTGACACGACCACATACATCTCTCTGTTATGACATGACTTGAATTGTTGAGGTGCACCTTATTTTGCTCCGATTTGGATTTCGTGCAATATATGTTTTTGGCCATTCATTAAATGAATGAGTCAGAATGCAACAACAATTCCAAAAAAGAAAAAAAGGAAAAAAAAAAAGAAGAAAAGGAAATGGTAGATTTGTTGGGATTATATCTTAAAGATATAGTGAAAAAAATCTAAGAACAAAAATCATGAAAGCATAACAGAAGATTATGCAAAACAAAAAATTTGCAGAGGCATAGGAGCTACACCTGAAATTGGCTAGGCAGAGTGATGGGGCTGATTTGATTTGTCTTCCTCCAAATTCAGTCCACATGTATAGGCTAGGTTTTTGATACCTCTAATTCAGAAACCAAGAGTATGAACTTTAAGGGTACAGCTTGAGTGCTATTACAGCACCCAAGCCAAGTCCGAGTTTTAATGCCTAAACAAGCACCCTTTAAATAGGTTTGTATTTCCAAGTCAAAGTAGAACTAGGTTAATTTTCTTGTCAAAGTCGGACTTGAAAAACCTAATTCCTCCTCCCTATAATACACGGCCACTAGGGTGTTTCCTTGTGTAAATAGGTTAAGCCCAATAGGAGATAAAAACCAGCTTGAGAATAAACCTAAAGAGAAAAATAAAATTGGCTCCAATAGGCCTAGGATACTTGTCATCTCATGACTTGTCATAGGTTACTATTAATTATAATTTATTATATTAAAAAATTGTAACTGTACTCTAATATTTATTTTGATTAATCAAAACTCATAGTGACATCTTATAATTTCAAATGACCACTTCATGAAATTATCCATAGTGGAATTCAAGTCATAAATAAAAATGTTATTTTAATTAACTATCTCTTAATCCTTGAGTACTCTATTTAATCTCTTGATTATTATTGTACTCTTGAAATCATATTTTATTTAGTACATTTAATTTTAGTAATTCCTTTAAAACACTTTGGCTAAAGATTCAAAATAATCAATTCTTATTAAATTTATCTCAAGGAGATATTTTATATCGCTTTGATTAAATCAATGGATTATGGATTCCATCTTGGGGAGTAAGGTTCCCACAATGCTACATGTGATCACCCAATACACCGAAATTTTGACTGTGAAAGATCTCACTCGTAAATGTATCAAAATGATATTCACTTACATTTGAGTTCAAATTCATCTTAGGATTGAGAGTCAATGTTATAAGCAGTTATGAGTTCAAATTATTCACATTGACAATAGTTATAATAGAATAACAACTTACGTGCTCCATTTAATGCATTGTCACCACACCAACACATTAATCCGAAGTCTCCACTTTCATGATCAAGATAGATCATGATGATTGATATGTTATATCCTTATAAAAATAGAATTTCCAATTCTATTATTGACTACAAACTACAGTTTATAAATTACAAGGTTTATGGTTTGGATATTCTATGTGATAATATCATAACAGACCTCAAACCATATTGAATATAACTTAATTATTGCATGTATATATATAAAATAATATGCACACGTAAAATTATATGCCCAATGTTCTTAATAAGATTCAGAAAAATAAATAACTTTTTTTAATATATCAATATGTCATGCAATAGGAATTGACTTTAAGGGCATAAACCCTAATAATCTCATAGTTACCCTTAAATCCTTTGGCATACATCTGATACACATTTCGTCCAAGTGAGACTCAAAAGTCTTTTGAGGCAAAGTCTTAGTTAATAGGTTTGCCAGATTCTCAATTGATTTGATCTTTGCCACAACTGCATCTCTCTAAGAGAGAATCTCTCTAATGAGATGATACTGGCACTAGCTCTATGTGTTTTCCTCTTCTTATGGTTTCTCGTTTCTTTGGATTGTGCAACTGCTCCACTATTGTCAAAGAATAATGTAATAAGAGACTGCTCTATCCTTATAACACCAAGGTCCATTAAAAACTTTCAGAGCCAAACAACTCCATGGTGGAATCAGCAATGTAAGGTTGCTTTTGTAGGCATCATGTGCATAAAATTATTGCATAACGGAAAATAATCTCAGGATCTTTATACTTCAAGAGAACTAAGTTAGAACATGTATAAACGAAATTAAAACACAAGAATAGTGCACCTACATGGATTTCCGGCCACTCATTGGCTTATTAAGCAATTTGAATTTTCTTCTCCTTGGATGTTGATGAAGAACACAATGAACAAGGATGAATAACCGTTAAGTCTTCTCATTAATTACTAAAGATGACCAAGAGCGTGGGTTCTCAAACTGTTTCTCAATTTTTTGAGAAATCAGAGCTTAAATTATGAGAACAATTTTGTTCTCTTAGAATTAAGAACTGAAAGACTTTTGCCTGTTTATTCTCAATTCTATAATTGTGTTGTTGTTGTTTAAGCTCTTACCGGGGACCTCTATTTATAGGTTTAGGATAATAAGAGTAGTAGTAAGAGTAGGAAAACAAAATTCTAGTACTACCAGATTCAGCCACAAGGGGAATCAATCCCTTTCTGCCACACGGTCATAGGAAGAAAATATTCTCCCCATGCGCCTAGGGTTAAAACTCTAGCCCATTTCCTCTTAGCCCAATGCATGGACTTGGGTTTTCTACCTACCCCAATGCTCATATATCTGTTTATGCTAGGAATTAAATTCCTTAAGCCCAAAGTTGTCCTAAAACTTGACCACTTGGAATTTAACCCCTTTGGCCCATCTTTTATAAAATAAAACAAGCCTATGAATAAACAAATAAATGAGGCCCTAATATTATTGGTCAAATTATATCTGCTCAAGGAAGGACCTAAAGGGAAAAGAAAAAAAGAAAAAGAAAAAGAACTAGCTAAAATAGGCATGTAAAGGGTATTATTTAATTACAAGTAATTTCACTAAATATTTTAATTGCACTTTAATTAATATTTTTGAATTTAATGAATCAGTCCCTAGGACATATTTATTACATATTACACGTCCATGAAATATTTCGTAGTTGAATTAAAGTCTATAAAACTGTCACTTTAAATTCACTACTTATTTTCCTTGAGTCTCCAATTTAATCACATGCATTATTCTTTGTACTATGTGATATCTCATCTTACTATATACTAATAGTTTCAGTACTCTTACCAAAACACTCAAGTTCGAGCTTCAGAATAATCATTTATATAAATCTACATCAAGAGCAATATTCCTTATATTTTTGTTCCTAAAAAAAGACTTGGATTCCTTATTGAACAATTTTCCCACAATACTTCATGTGATCACCTAACGTACCGAGATGTTGACCACAATAAAGATCTCACCTCTAAATGTATTAAAGTGACCTACACTTTACATTTGAATTCATGATCTTCTCAAATGCATCAAAGTGACTTACATGTGAGTGTGCATCATTCCAATGACAGTTTTAATAAAGAATGATGACTTACATGACATGTTTAGTGCATTGCATCTCTATGTTTCCGCACCAACATATCAACTCGAAGTTTCTACGTTCTATGATCAAGATAAATCATCATAAGTTGATATGTTATAGTCTAAATAGAATACCCAGTTCTATTTATGACTATGAATAATGGTTCATTAACTACAAGAACTTATGACTTAGATCTTCTCGTGTGATAACCTATTTCTCATACCATAGTCATATTCAATGTAAATTAAGGACGTTTCATGTACATGATAGTATATAATAACAATTAGAGGTCTAGATGCATGCAAACAATTGTTTATGCCCATTGCTCAATCACACATATATACATGTAAAACATCAATGTATAAGCCCAGCTCAATAATTAACTTATGGAATAAACAATATTATTCATTACAACCAAAATATCATCAAACCAATTGGAGTTTTGGACATTAGACTCAACAACCAATTATTTATTCCATATCATTTAATCATAATTAACCGAATATGAAATTCAAACCACCCCAAAATTGACTTATTTAAATAAAGGACAGAGTTTTCCTCCAAATTGGGTTGAAGGAACTTCCTTCAACCCTATCTATAAAAATGACATGTGTTTATTTGCATGTGTGAAGCACATACATTTTTTAATTGCAAGAACAAAGTTGGAATAAACATATGCATTTTTTATAAATTTTTTTCAACTTTATCCTTGCAATTAAAAAATGCATGTACTTCTCATATGCAAATGGACACATGTCAAAAACTCTATCTTTAAATAAAATCCTAATCTTCGAATTTAAAGAATATTTCATTATCTAGAAATTCTAAGGCAACTTAACATTATAACCTCTAATTTAATCAACAAATAATCATAACTTAACAGCCAAAAAGAGAAATGGGAAAATCTTTACCTTACTAAGCTTTTCTCAAGCTTCCTTCTTTTAGATTTTGTAATGCCCCAAAAAATTAATTAACTTGTAATTAATTCTGTGGTACGTCTCCCAGCCTTAGACCATACATATTAAGACTCAAAGATTCTTTTATCTTCGTGGAAGGAGGATTTGTAAAACATCGGTTTGAGGATTACCAAAATTCCCTGGATAAGATTAATTAATTTAACCCACCTGAAGTACTTCCTTGTAGGTAATCCATACCAGTTAATGGATAACTGACTGGATCCGCTACTTATAACTACTTAATACTATTTATCAGAGCATGTAGCAGAAGTAATTGATCTGAGCTTAGTGAACATATAGGTATAATCAGTTCTATCATTAATAATAGATACAGAGTTTTATAACTAAATCAGCCAATCAAACCTGAATTCGCGGATTGTCTTCCTGATACCATTCTCTCAAAGAAATAACCACAACTAGTCAAGGTCCTGGGGATAGTAAAACATTGGGGTATTTTATAAGGAAAGAAAGTAACTGAATAAGTCCACCGACTTAGTAAGTAAAATAATACTAAACTGTTTTTATTAAACAACTTTCAAGACAGTGGTAATTTCATGATTTTATTGAAAATTATAAAAGGGCACTCTATCTCTGTTATTACATTATAAACAAAAGTTTTGATTTGTTTTTGAAGAAGTAGCATAATTCCGGCGATCGAGTACCTAGGTTTTAATGCAAAGAATGTGCTTTACATATATTAACAATTAGGTCATATGTTAACGATATCGTCTACCCGAGACATTGATCATCTTTCGGCAAGGTTGCGCGCGTCCTGAAGGACTTTTGGTACAATTCTGGTGCCCTAGACATTGCACAAATATATCGTCTTATACTAGCAATCCGATCTAGTTTGACCTCGGGTAGCCCACACTGACTAGTAAAGCCGTAACAGTGACCCCACTCAAAGAATAATGCGTTTGTCACAAAATTATAACCATTGGATAGAAGACACACATTTAACAATAAAACATTTGACCATAGGATTAACTTGTATAATAGTAAGCCTATTGTCATTATACCGCACGAATCGATGTACTATATTATACGATGTAGTTATTGTTTGTTTATTGAAAATAATGATATTTTCCTAAGCAATTATCATAACATGAGAAAAGCGTGCTTAGTCAACTAACATATTGCATCTTATAGTAGAAGCAATTTCTTATTTAGTTATTTACTTACCTTGAATGTTTATTCAAATCCCCGGTCATCCTGTAATTTTTGTTTTTGTGAAATATACCAAAAATATGCTAAGAATACTATTTTATTTGTAAGGACCGCTAATAAAACATGTAACCCTAATTTAACATAAAAACCCTAATTATGCAATTCTGAGTACCAATGATCGTTCCCTGTTTAGACTGAATTTAAATCTTCTAATAATCTCATCTAACCATATTAAGATATATGAACGTAAAAAATTGTGAAAACACACGTAAACTCATAATCATTTTATGAAAACACATTATTAATGTAAAAAAAATGAAATTTTTAAAACATGCATAACTAAACCTTAAAAACACATGGTTTAACACTTGGTGAGTACAACATTAATAAACAAAATCTAAATAGGGGGGGGGGGATGGGTTTGGGGTTGACCTTCTTGGAGAATGAAGTCATCTCTCTCTCTTCTACAAGGATTTCTCTTTAATTTCTTACAAATTTGGAATAGAATGGCTCTGGAATGGGTAGTAAATGATCTAAGGGGAGAAGAGGGGTATTTATAGGAATAATGGTCGAGTGAATGTGGTTCAAACGTGAAATTGCCCTATTTAAACTTAAACGAATGTTCGTGTACAATTCAATGATCGTTCGTGTACCTTTTGACACCTGTTCTGCCAAGGATCAGACATGTGGATGAGTGAACAGTACTATTGGTATACGATCGTTCGTGTACTATTCAATGATCGTTCGTGCTTAAGGACAAAATACAGCTGTTTAGGGTTTCCAACGAACGTCCCTGTGATCTCAACGATCGTTCGTTGCTCCCTGGTTTTAAATAAATTAAAATATTCTTTTACAAAAAGGTGTTTTATAAAAACAAATAATTTTTAATATGAAAATTTATTCGGGTATGACAGATTTTCCACGTATTTTCCCTTTTTTTTCACTACAAATACTCTTAAGAATTTCTCTATGGGTTCTATAAGGTAATGAAAGAAGAAACTGTGAATTTTTCAGCTTTTGAAATTGGTTATTTATAGAAATTTTCTAAGCTTATTCAAAAAAGACCTTGTCTCATTCAAACGAGAAGTGGCAGCCAGTAAAGCCCGTGTTTCCATCACTAAAAATTTTCTTGCTCTACACTTTACAGAACTGTGATTGGATCTCTGCAATATCTTACCATCACTAGACCAAATGTTTCCTTTACTGTGGGGAAAGTATGTCAGTATATGCAACGTCTGATAACCAACCATTGGAATGCCGTAAAACGCATACTGCTTTACTTGAAGAATACCATGGATCAATGCCTTTTACTTCGCCGTAATTCATTAACTCAACTTCAAACGTTCTCGATGCTAATTGGGCAGGATGACAATTGTCCAACTAGCAACTACTGCATTTTCCTTGGCCAAAATATCATCTCATGGGGTTCACGAAACAAAATACTATCTTATGATCAAGTATATAGGTAGAATACAAGGCAATTGCAAATAATACAATATAATTGATTTGGGTGAAGTCTTTGTTTTGTGAATTAGACATTGTTCTTCACCATTCGCCTATCTTATGGTGTGACAATGTGGGTGCCACATGCCACACAACAAATCCACTCTTCCATGCAAGAACCAACCACATAGAGATTGACTACCACTTTGTGTGTGATCAAGTCTCTACCTGAGCATTCTCTCTATTTGTTTCATTCCCTCAAAAGATCAAATTGTAGACACTTTTACTAAGTCTTTGCACTACAAAAAACACGCTGTTTTACCACTTTTTTTTTTTTAAACATCCTTTTTGAAAAAAGATGTTAAATTTTGCATTTTACATCGCTTTTCAAAAGCAAGGTAATTTTATACATCTCTTTGATAAAGCGATGTAATTTTTTTACATCGTTTTTTTGGGCAAAGAGATGTAAAAATTTTCCATATTTTGAAACCTGCGCCATTCTCTTTTTCTTCCCGTTGACTACATCGATCCACATCTCAGTCTCTCACTCTTCAGTCTCTCTCTCACTCTCCAGTACCGGTGCCTTCTCCATTCTCCACCGGCGACAAGCAACAGATTCAAACGCCTCTTCTCACAACCGGCGGCGACTCCATCCTCCCTTCTCCACTGGGGACGAGCAGCAGTTTCCTCCCACAACCGATAGGTTCCAGCGCTTCCTCCATCTCTCTCTCTCTCTCTCTCTCTCTCTCTTTATCAATCTTTGTCTCTTTAATTTCTAGCATTTTTTTTTCTTGGATCTCTTTCTCGCAGATTAAGTAAGGGTTTTGTTTTGTTTTGTTTGTTTTGTTTGTGCATTAACAAAATTGAAGAATTTCTTGTACCTTGCCGTGCCAATAAACAGATTTGTAATAATTTTTTCTTTTTTTTTGGGTAAATACTTGATAAAGAAAAAGAGAAAAGTTACAGAGAAACAAATAAGGAGTTGGAGATGGCCCACCTAAGAAGCTTAAATCATCATTCATCTTACTCACATTATGGAATATCTGTCCGGAATGGAAGGCTAAACAAGTATTGGAAATGGGCAAAAGTTTTCTGCTTGTGAGTATTTTTTTGGTGTATTTTGAACTTTCGATAATATAGGATATTTCTATGTTCCTTTGGATTGAGTGATTTTGATGTTGTTTGTGGACAGTGGGTTCAGTATCCACATTATGAAATTCATTTCTTAGGCTTTGATAAAAAAAAAAAAACTATTCAGTAATATTGTAATTTTGGGCCAATAAGATGTAGTATTTTATGTTTGTATAATATCAGGTTTAGTTCATTTGATCACGTGATGTAAACAGGTTGTGTTTTTTCGTTTTGTCCAATGAGAAGTACTATTTTTATGTTTGTCTAATATCAGGTTTTAGTTTATTTGATTATATGATGTGAACAGGTTTTGTTTCATCGTTTTTTTTGAAGAATATATATATATATAGACAGAAGGGATGAAAAAATAATAAATAATAAAATAAATAAAATAAAACATCGCTTTTAACAAAAGCGATGTGTAAAGGGTTTAACATCGCTTTGGAGGCCTAAATCAATGTTAATAAAACGTGGTAAAACAATGGTTAGGTAGTGTTGCCAACAGCTAATTTCTTTTGTTTAGGATAATCTCAATGTACGTGAACTACCGTTAATATTGAGGGGGCGTATTGAGACAAGTGGAAGATAATGTCTCTCGGTCATAAACACGAAAGCAATTCAAAGAAGAAGAATCATAAAGATAATCTCTCTCTTTTTGTCTCTCATTTTTTTTTGGAAGGAATGAGTAGATGAAAAGTGATGAAATTTTTTGAAAAAGTGATAAATGATTCAAAGTTTACGACTTCAAATATAGCATAGAAAAAATAGTATTTAGTAGACTGCTATTGATCATATATAAAGATTGTTTATCTTTTAAGAATAAGCATTTAGATTATTCAGGTTTCAATACAATAAATTTAATCTATTACGGCAAATCCACAGATAGAGAGAGAGAGAGAGAGAGAGAGAGAGAGGATTTTGTAATTATTTATATACTAGTATAGCTTATTAAAATGTCCATAGGCAAAGATGTCATGTGAGCTAGAAACCAACTTTAATAAAAATGTAGAGCAAACCCTTTTATAGCAAAAAATTCTCCATACTCTCGTAGCTAACTTCATGTGCTAAGCAATAATCTACGATTAAGATAATGACCGTCACTTTTCCCAAGATATAGATATTATAACATATTAACCGTAATTTAAAGTGCTCTTAAATCAAAGTGTACGATTTTTCCATCTTCAACGACCTTTGACCAAATAATCAACTTCATTATTACTTCCTATTTTAATACAACTAGGCCAACGTCTGAAACCACAATAATTTTTTTTTTTTATTTTTTTTTTTCTTTTTTTTGTTTGTAAGGTCTCTTCCAAATTCTCAGAAAGCGTAAATTATTAAATTACAGAATTTAGACAATTTTTTTACATTAAAATATTTAAAAAATACTATTTATTAAAAATGTAGTATGTTATAGTTGAGAATTAAGTAGATTTTCATCCGAATCTTATTCTATATGTTGTAAAAAGAGCTTTTGAATAAAAAACCTGTGTTTTGATTTTCTAGAAAAAAGAAGTGTTTTTGTAAAAGTAAAGAAGAAGTATTTTCAAAGAAAAATTATTTATAACTGTCTCAAAAATATGCCGAAATTTTAATAAATGACATTTTTTTAAGCATTTTTAATATAAAAAAAGGCCTAAATTTTATAATTTAAGAATTTACAATTTTTTTTTTTTTTGAATTGTAAAGCATCATAATCCAATTTTTTATACCTTCTTGAATAATTTAGCAATTGCATTTGAAATGGACATGGAACTACAAAAATAAATAATAATAAAGTAAATAAATAAATAAATAAAGATAAGAATATCCTTATAGTAGGGAGCCAAATAAAAATGCTCTAACAATCTTTATACCGTCTCATGACCTTTGAGACGAGTATAAAGCCGTACAGTAACTATCTTAATTTTAATGATGATGCACACAGCTTAAGATTATATATGATTTATTGAATAAAAATGTCAACCAAGGTCAACCTATTTCAATAGGTAATAACTAATAATGATTTTTTGTTACATAATATTTTAGACATCAGCATTAATCCTTAGATTTCTTATGGAATTTCACCTAGAAGACATTTTGAAACCATAATTATTATTTTCAAATTTGTTCACCTCAGTGTTTATCACATGGAATAAGCAATGAACTTCAAAAAATTTAAAAATCTAAACCTCACATGTGATAAATACTGAGGTAGTTAATTTGAACTATTTATTTAAAATAGATTCTTTTATGAATTCTAAAAGATCTTGATCCATATTTATATTTAGTAAAGCAATTTAATTAGCTCTAATTCTATTAACTTTTATTCATTTTATGTTACTGGAATAATGAAAAAATCAGCCCTAGGCCTGCGGTTTGAACTTTATAGAGTAAATCCTTGTGGGTTGCTTTTGCATAAAAATGGTCATTTCATTAACATTTCTAAAGGAAGTTAATGCCACATGGCTATTTAGACACATTAACACTAATGATAGAGTAATTATATATGTCACCCTCCATGTCTACCTTGTGTCAACCAAAAGTGATGTGGCTTTTAAAATTACCATTGAATTTATTATCAATGATTGTTGACTTTTGATCTAATGGTGATTTTAAAAGCCACATCACTTTTGGTTGACACAAGGTAGACATGGAGGGTGACTTGTATCATTGCTCCTAATGATATATTGGGGCGTGACAATATAATCTAAATTAAAAATCTAGCCTAAATAAAAAGCTAATTAAAAAGCAATTTAAAAATAAAAAAGAGAAAAACAAAGGAGGGATGGCAAATGGCTCCCCTCACAAAGGAGTGATCGGCCACCCCTCCCCTTTTAAGGGTGGTCAACCCTCATTTGGGTTCACATGGCCGCCCAAGGTGAGGGGCTGTGGCCATCCTTTGTCTATCCTCATCTTGGGTGGCTAGAGGGTGGCCAAGAGATTGTCACCCCTCATAGGAGAGGGGTAACCCTATGAGGGGGAACCAAGGAGTGGCTGCCCTCACCTAGGGTTGTTAGGAGATGGTCAAGCGATGACTGCACCTAAAAGGAGAGGGGCGACCAGTCCTTGGTTGTCCCAAATGAGGGCGATTGCCTCTCATAGGAAATGGGTGGACGATCATCCTTTAATTTTTATTTATTATTATTATTTTTTTTATGAATAAGCAGACTTGTATATATCAAACAATCAACACAAACAACCAAAGCTAAGAAACAACAGGCAAGTAGCCAAGGACAACTCAAACAGAGGAGCTACACTTACAGGACCAGCAACCACAACAAACAACAAACAGAAACAACAAACCCTTAGACCAACACCCCATTAGGAAGGCCCCAGAGCAACAAAGAACAATATTTCCGGGAGTAGTCTTGAAAATCCCCTTGCCAATAACACGAGACCTAACATCAGCTTGTATTTTCTGCAGAAGCTGTTCTTCAGTGCAAGGAGATCCACCATGGCGAATGTCATTCCGAGTCCTCCAAATATGATAAATGGAAGCACCAAAAGTTAAACGGCATAAAGTATCAAGCAACGTCTTCTTTTGCCACTACTACAAGCCTAAGGACAGAACATCATCCCAAAAAACAGGAAGATTAACAAGGTTACATTTGCTTAGAGAAACTGTCCAAACACGTCTGTTAAAACCACATTGAAAGAAAATGTGATTCCTATCCTCCACACCCTTTCGGCAAAAGATACATTGAACATCTCCTTGAAACCCCCAATGAAGCATTCTTTCCCTAGTAATCAAAGTATTCTTTATTGCTAGTCAAGTGATAAAAGAGTGTTTGGGGATAGTAAGGGGAAACCATACCATCGAACCAATCCACCACCGCAAGCTTTTCCCTAAGGCCCTCCCAAGTAACAACAGTAGAGAATTTGCCATCCTTGGAAATCAGCCATTTTGGCTGATCTAGATTACCAAGATCGACAAAACAGAGATCACTTTGGATGCCTACTAACTGCTCAGAACGAGCTGGAGGCCAATTCCATTGACCATAAAAAATGACAGAAGAAAGCTTAGCATCCAGCCTACTTCTAGCATAAAAAACTATCCGGAAAACATATTTATCAAAGAGTCTACCGTGTGGATGCCAGTGATCAAACTAGATATAAATGTCTCTGCCATCACCAACTTCCATTACGCCAGCTCCAAGAGCACACTTGAGGAATAGGGACTTGACAAAAACTTTTACCCCTCAAGAGATTAATCTTAACCCAAGTAACCCGAAGGGAACCAGATTTAGCAAAAAAGTTCTAGATATGCCTCATCATCGAGGCACGATTTCAATCCACTAGCTTTTTAATGCATAAACCCCCTCCTTCTTAGGATTACAAAGCAACTGCCAAGAAACCTTAGCCTTTGGAACACCTTCATCTTTGCCATTCCAAAGAAACCGGCTAAATTTTTGCTCAATAGCCCGAAGAACTTAGGAAGGATAAAGATACTACTCCAATAGATCTAGATGCTATATAAGACAGAAGAGATGAGTTGAAGACGCCCAACAAATGACAGCCTCTTAGCAAGCCAGGAATCAATACGGCCTGAAATTTTCTCCAGCAAAACAGAGCAATCAGCAACCTTCAACCTAGTGGAGATTTTTTTATTTTTAAAAAAATTTCTTTTAATTTTTATTTATTTATTTAGGATAGATTTTTAATTTAGTTTAGATTGCAACATGCCAATACATCATTAGTATCGATGTGTCTAAGTGGCTTCTTGACATTAACTTTCCTTTGATTTCTAAGGGGAAGACCATTTTTATAAAGAAGCGAACTATAGGGATCTATTCTATAAAATTCAAACTATAAGGCCTAGAGACAGAATAAACAGGGGGATTGGGGGCCATGGTTTCGTCTCTATATATGCAAAAATTTCAAAATCGGGGGAGCCATGGCCCTCCGACCACGTGCCAATAAAACTCCTAAATATGCCGCACATGCTAATTAACTTTTTACATTTGGACAGTTGACCATGCCCACAGGACCACCACAAGCAAACATCTCACTGTTGTCCACTCTGCTCCCCCCTTTCAAGATCTACAAAGAGCTCCTTTCCAATCTCATTCAAATGCTTCATATTCCAATTCGAAACAAACCCTAACCATAGAAGCTTAATCAAACAGTAACAACACCTTCCCGAGTAGCCTCTTGGAGCAGTTCCGCCCGGTGTAGATTGAAATCTTATTGTTTCCTTGGAGAAGATGGACTTCTCAACGAAGCTCTCGACTGACTTGCTGAAGTGAAACATGGCTGCTACGGCCTCTGTATTATCACCAAATGAATGAATAAAAGTGCTCATTCTTTAACAAAAAAAAAAAAAAAAGTGCTCATTCTTATTCAGCTTCTTGTATATTTAGTGATAATAATTTCTATTATTAGATAATCATCATTTAATATAGGAAAAGTTGCCCTAAATGTCGGAACGGAGAAGGCCAAAACAGTGTGAACAATTTTTTTATTCTTTGTCCGTATAAGACTGAAAACATGGACGTCCTTTTCCAAGTTACGTTAAAGGCGAAGCGGAAAGTTAATTTCTATTCCATGGAGGATCCAAAGTGCAATATTCCACAAGGTCCATAATCAATCATTCAAATGCTAGTCAAACAAATTAAATTATGTAAAAGATTGAATGGAAAGGCCATCCATGTTCTCACTTTGTACTACGATGTCATTTTTTTTTTTTTTTTTCTATTCAAATATGTACTACGATGTCATTGAGATTATTATTTTACGCATTTTTTTTTCTCTTTCTTTCCAAAAAAAAAAATTGGCGTTTCACATGGAATTTCTGGAGTGCCCTCTTCCACGATCTTCCAAGCATCCCAAAGTTCAATAAATAAAAACAACAAGAAGTACTGAATAAATAACATTAAATAGGCATCAAAGTACAGATATCAAGACAAAGCTTAGGGGTTTTATAATTTTGGAGAGAACCTCCCTAGCTTGTGGGTTGACTGTCAAAACAGTTGTTTCAAAACCACTTGAAATAAATTACACTAGATGTAGAGAAAGGATTTAGCTTCCAAACACACATTTGAGATCAATATTAGAGAAAAAATTTTAAAAAAATAAGATAACTACTTACATCAGGACAAGAAGAAAAAAAGAAAAAAGAAAAAACAGTACACTTTCTGTCTCATACAGCAAGTTGCGTCATAGATATGTACTAGTGAATACTTTTAGGTGGATTCTATGAGAGCTAGGAATGCCTAAGATATTGTATCTCGCATTGTAAAGTATACTTGAGGATATGCTTTTCTCTAAACAAGGGAAAAATTAGTATTAGAACTCTTAAAAATATATATAAAAAAAAATACAAAATCTGTCCATACCAATTTGTGACAAATTTAATATGTTATAAAAATATTATGAGAGCTTACTGTAGTATACAAAAATAACATATAAGTCTCTATATTCAACTTTTGTCTAATCTTTTTATAGAAACCGTCAAATGCCATATCATAAGATAAAAATATAGATAAAATCAAAATTTATAGACTACCACTGATTTTGTTCGGGTCTAGATAAAACTTTGTAATAGTTTTTTTTTTTTGTCTTTTTAATTTTTTAATTGACACAAACCCAAGTCATCTATTAAAATAAGGATGTTGCGCCGCTAATGATTGGGATAATTGATAGTGAGAAAATGAAATCCGAATAAATACCAATACCTATTACAGGTAAAAGGATAGAGATTCTCGAACAAGTCAACCGCACTAATCAAATTATAACACGTGTTACCTATATATATATATATAATTGGAATATGGGGTGGTGGAGTGATTCCTTTAGCCTAATGAGAGTGGCCGAATCACTCCAAACAGCCAAGGGTGGTTCGATCGCAGCCTGTGTCTCAATGCTGATGAGGAGGTCTGTTTATTGCTTGATTACTTATGGGAATGAGGCAAAGATTACAACCACCTTGCGAGAAGAGCATCAAGGAAACACAATTCTAGTTGGGAAATGTAACGTACACAATGAACCGTGGCGAGAAGAAGGAAGTATTGATGTTGAAGCTTACGCGTCGCATGAGACTTTGCTGGCTGTGGTGGAGTGTCCAAATTCGATGTAGTGACTTATTTGTTATTTTTGATACACAGCACGGAACTCATTGCAAATGGGTGTAATCAGATGGACTGATTTTTCATTTTTTCAATTAAAAATAAAATGTACTAATTAATGGTTATAATTAATCATCCAGCCCGTCATCATTCAGTCTCATGAAGTAAGTATAGTTGAATATTTTTACACATAAAATGCGGATGTTAAGCTAAGAAAGTAAGTACAGAATCCAAGAGAGTCGATCGGGATGAAATCTAGAAACTACTCACCTATGAATTATTAAAGTCACTGAACAAACAAAAACCCCTTGATGGGTTTTGATTCCTGAGAGCTGAGGCAGTTGCACCTGTAACTGCCGTATCCTAATTTTGAATATACTATATATATTTATTATAATATAATTAAAACTAAAAAAAAATAATGATTAATTATTGTCATTAACTCGGTACACCAGCATCTTAAACTTCTTTAAATACTCACACCATCCTCCCCCACTTGTGATTCGGGTGCATCTGAAGGAGAAAAAGTCACAGCAGCTGTCTTTGCAGCAAGAAACTTCACGATGGATTCAAAGAAATCTAACAAGATCAGAGAGATTGTTAGGCTTCAACAGATCCTCAAGAAGTGGAAAAAGCTTGCAAATGCTCCAAAGAACACCTCCAACGCTACCTCTTCCAGCAGCACCACCACTGGCGCCAACATTAGCACTGCAGGCAGTAAAAGCATCAAATTCCTAAAGAGAACACTCTCGTTTCCAGACGTTTCGGCGGCTTCCAACGACGTCGTTCCGAAAGGCTTTCTCGCCGTTTGTGTAGGGAAGGAGCTTAAGAGATTCATCATCCCAACAGAGTACTTGGGTCACCAAGCATTTGGGATTTTACTGCGAGAAGCCGAAGAAGAATTTGGATTCCAACAAGAGGGAGTGCTCAAGATTCCGTGTGAAGTGTCTGTGTTTGAGAAAATCTTGAAGGTGGTTGAAGAGAAAAGAGAGGTGTTCTACTTGCATGAGTTTGGTTTCATGAATGCAGACAGCGAGATGATCGGGTGCTGCTCACCGGATTGTGAGCTTACACCCTCGAACTCTCATCATCCTCAAATGTGTAGATGATTAATTGATTTTTCTTCGTCACCAAATCTTTTCCGTTTTCTTTTTTGTTTCTTTTGTGTTGTGAATGCAGTGTATCAGGGAGAACAGTAAGATCAGAGGAGATTTTATAGATAATAAGGTCGATTTCTTTTTATCGTATCTGCCATTACTTCGGTGCAAATTAAGGGCATTAGATTTTCTTGATCACTTGAACAAAAGCGTTTGAGTTTCCTCTCAGATTAGATGTAGTAGCCAGAGCTGCCAGACCACTGTGATAATGGCATTTGTAAGGGTACGTACGTAAGATGAGATTTAGATCCACTCTGTAAAAGCAATTTATGTGAAAGAGAGAAATAGCTGAGAATAGAAAATAACGGGGTTTGCTCCCCTTCCATTAGTTGTTATATCTTCCATTTTTTATCCTATATACCTAAGAAATATTTTAGAAAAGTAATGTTATTTAATAAGTTGTTATACGATTCTTATACAACCTTATGTTATAGTAGTAAAATCAGTCATTAGATTAATAATTATTAAAAAAATAAAATAAAATAAAGACTAATTTTAATGGTCATATTATTCCAATTATATGACAGTTGTATATCAATATAATAAATAACATTACTCATTTTAAAAAAATAATTTGAAAGTCATTTTAATAACATGTCATTCATACTTTTTAACACCTACCATAAATTTAAATAAGGTTTAAGGTCAACTAACCTTAAATAATAGTTTAGTTGAAAAACAATTATGGAGTGGAGCCAAAACTCAATAGGTTTTTGTGCGATTTCGCTTCACTCCTTGGGTTCAAAACTGATTAGATGGCATTATGTTATTACCCGAATTTTTCTCCCTAAGATTAAGGAATTTTAATTTCGAGGAAAAGGAGAATTTTTGAGAATTGTTAAGTGGAATAATGATTTCGCTGAAATTTTCATTGGAATATGAACTTATTTAACGAAAAATCAGACAATGATTTTTTATTAGGACGCGTGAGATTTATAATATTTTATAGGTTTCGATTTTTGATTAAGAAGGAATTCTAGTAAAATTATAGAGTCAATAGGAATAGTTTGTTAAAGGATTTTATTGCGGACTACGAAAGGTTTTGAGAGTTTATTTAATTTTGGGTTTTAGATAATTAATCAAGAGATGAGATAAAATAAAAATACATAATACAAATGGATGGTAGGAATAAGCCAATAATGAGAAAATAGATGCGTAGGCATTCGATCATTGGTGTTGATGATGTTTTGACTAAATAAAATAATTCTAGCAGACTTCGATCGAACGAATCGAACCATATTTTTAGGAATGAACTGTGAGATCGATCGAAGAAAGTAACTAAAAGACTTATCATAGTTAAATTAAGTAAATGAGAGCAGTGAGAGAAACGATCAAGTGAAATACTTGGAAAATTTTAGGAAAAGTCACTTTTGTGGCATACCGTCCGAATGGGGAGTCCTTCTGTTCGAACCTGTTCGTTCGTCGGGCCACTGTTAAAATCAGTAAAATAAGTCTCAGAGGCATTCGTTTCATTCACATTCTAATCTTACTTCGAACTCGCACTATTTACCAAAGTGAGGAAAAGTTTTCTAGAGGTCCGTTCTAACTTCCATTTCATTTCAGCTCGAACGAATTACCATTCACCTGAAAGGAGAATTTTGGAAAAAAAATACCTTTTATCTCCTGAAGTATTCAGCTATTGGCATTTTAGCCTCCAATGTTTAAAAAATGATAATTGACCTCCTCGAAGTATCTCACGTTAGTAAAGAATATCATTCGTCTATTTTTTCTGTTATTTTGGATGGAAGTCAAGTCAGTGCAAAGCACGTGACTTTTTTCTACTTGAATGTTCGAAAATGCCCTATGAGGAGGTAAAGTGTTACAATTAAAAAAAAAAAGTACAAAAAAAAGAAATAAAAACAAAAAAAAAACCAAAACAAAATAAAAAAAAAAATACAAAATAAGTCTATGTAGTTGGCCTAAATTACAAATCACTCCCTTTGATATAAAAAAAAATTTCAGAGGTCCTCGGGGTAGGTCAAAATAACAATTTAATCCATGCAGTCAACTTCCGTCAAAACACTTAACGAATTTCGTTAGGGTGCCACGTCATCACTAATGAAATGCTGATATGTGTTTAAAAATGGAAAAATACAAAATCAGTTTTTGTGATTGGCTTAAATTACAAATCACTCTCTGTGGTAAAAAAAAAAAAATTAGAGGTCCTCAAAGGCCGCCTTTGACAAAATTTGATTGTATGAACTAAATTATTATTTTAGTGTACTCCGAGGACTTCTGAATTATTTTTTATACCACAGAGAGTGATTTATAATTTAGGCCAACCACAAGAACTGTCTATTAAAAAAATATAAAACTAAAAAATCAATTTTTTTTTTTTTTTAAAAAAACAGAGGTGGTTGCTCGTTGGCAGCCACCCTTCGTGGTGGAGGGGGTGGCCTGCGAGCCACCCCCGACCACCTCTAGGGTGGCTCGCGGGCCACCTCAAAGCTAGAGGTGGCGTTCTAGCCACCCCCAATGGTGGCCATATAAAACGTGACCACCTCTAGGATAGCGCCACCCCAGATCTGGGCTAGGGGTAGCGCTCAACCACCCCCGGCCTCCTCTAGGGTGGCTCGTGAGCCATCCCAGAGCTGGGGGTGGCATTCGAGCCACCCTAGATCTGGGCTAAGGGTGGTGCGCGGCCACCCCCGACCTCATCTGGGGTGGCTTGCGGGCCACCCCAGTTACTCTAGAGCGCGGCCACCACTGGGGGTGGCTCAAATGCCACCCTCAGTTCTAGGGTGGTTCGTGAGTCACCCAGAGGAGGCAGGAGGTGGCCATGCACCACCCCTAGCTCAGATCTGAGTGCCACCCTAGCTACCCTAGAGGTGGCCGCATTTTACGTGGCCGCCCCCAGCTCTAGGGTGGCCCGCTGAGGCACCCTCAGCAGCCTCTAGGGGTGGCTCGCAGACCACCCCCTTCACCACGAAGGGTGGTTGCCAACGGGTAGCCACCCCTGTTTTTTTTTTTAAAAAAAAAAACAAAAAAATTGATTTTTAGTTTTATATTTTTTAATAGACAGTCCTTGTGGTTGGCCTAAATTATAAATCAGTCTCTGTGATATAAAAAATAATTCAAAAGTCCTCGGTGTAGGCTAAAAAAATAATTTAGTCCCTACAATTAAATTCTGTCAAAGGCGGCCTTCGAGGACCTTTAAATTATTTTTTATATCACAGAGAGTGACAGGTATTAACATTTCATTGGTGATGACGTGGCACCCTAACGAAATTCGTTAAGTGTTTTGACAGAATTTGATTACATTGACTAAATTGTTATTCTAGCCTACCCCGAAGACCTTTGATTTTTTTTTTTTTATACTACAATGAGTGATTTGTAATTTAGGCCAATCACATAAACTGGTTTTATATATATTTTTTAATTTGTTTTGGTTTGTTTTTTGTTTTTATTTCTTTTTTATTTTGTATTTAAGTTTTTGTACTCTTTATTTATTTATTTTTTTAAGTTTTCTTTACTTCTTTTTTTTTTTTTTTTTTTTTGTGACACTTTACCCCCCATAGGGCATTTTCGAACATTCAAGTAGAAAGAAGTCATGTGCCTTGACTTCCGTCCAAAATAACAGAAAAAATGGACGGAGGGTATTCTTTGTCAACGTGAGATACTTCAAGGGGGTCGATGGTCACTTCTTAAACATTGAGGGCTAAAATGCCAATGGTTGGATACTTTTGGGGGTGAAAGCTATTTTCCTCGAGAAGTTTTCTTGAGAGGTCCGTTCCAACTTTGGTTCGAACAGAGTGCATGTTGAAAAAAGCCGAGACGTTTGTCCTAATTCCTGTTCTAATTTAGTTTATATGGAACTATATGGGGTCTTGTTCGAATGGGTAATTATCATTTCAAACGGCGGGTGAGTTCAAGGAATCCTGAGACATTTCAAATGGGGCAACTTGGTCATTTGAATGGTAGTACACAGAAAAAAAAAAACAATAAATAGCTAAGATACAAAATCTTCATCCCACTTCTTCATTTTCTTCTCTCTCTTGCCCAAAGTCCTATTTTGCTCTCCTAAAGTTTGCTCAAACCATAGGGTATTGATCATTTGAGGTCTTCGAAGTCTAATCTAACACCTGAAATGCGATCCTCAGTGTTAGAACTCTGTTTTCACCAATTGATTCAAGGTGAATATATGAACCCTAGTCTTACTCAAATTGAGCTACAATTGTAAATGTAATGATTAATCTTGATAATTTCCTTAGGGCTTTTGTTTGTGGTGAAAATTTTAAGCGTGGGTGAAGCGTTGGATTAGGGTTTCATGGGCTGAAACTCTAATTTTCCAAGGTAAGGGCTAAACCCTAGTTCCTTTAAGTCAGGAAAGTTGAGTTTTGAGTGTTAACCCTAGAGTTTCTCTATTGGTTAAGTGCAGTTGACCGGTATGTGTCAATTGGAATCCTAGACTTCTATGGGTTGTCATGAGGTTGGTACTTGTGATATTGAAATATCCTTGAAGTGTTTAAGTTAGGAAATGTTAAGGGTTGGGCTTAGTTGTGTGTTTGAAACATGATAATGCAGTGGTGCATTGTGAGCTTGACTTGGGGAATTCTCTTCGACTGTGTGCGTCAAACGGATAAGTAAGGATTTTTACTTACTGAGAATGATACTATTATTTAAAATGTTTTTTTTTTTTTTACTTTAATGTTTAGTGAGCATTTCTAACTAAGTAAAAGTAAAGATGTTTAAATGAATATCAAGGAAATCTATGATTTAATATGCCAAGGTGACGATATGTTAATGATATGTGAATTATGAGTATCTTCGATGATTGCAGTAGTGTTGAAATGAGTTTTGATGGATGTTTTATGATGTTATGATCTTTTTTGTATGATGAAATACTTTATAATTACAATTATGATTGAAGTTAAGTGTTACATGAGCATGAAAGTGAAAGTATATGTTGTTTTGTGAATTTTTGCAGAAAGAGCGTGAGCATGATGACAAGATGGAAATTATGAAAGTAAAGGAAAAAGATGTGAAATGAAAAAGAATAAACCCTAATTATAGGAGGTAAAGAATCATAATGCCCAAGTGTACGCCGTTCTGTAACAAAATGTAAGCCTTAATTACGGGGTAAAATCGTAACTCCAAAGTGTATGCGCGTGTGCACTCCCGGGGGGGGGGGGGGGGAGTGATAAGTGCTGAATTTTCCACATTCAAGCCTTTTAATTCATAGATGTTAACTCCTTAGTTTCGTTATAGTATGATGTTTTGTTTTGTTTTTGTGTTTCTTTGTAATTTTCAGGTTTTAGAAGAAAAGAAATAAATTTCATCAAGTTCTGAGCTTAAAAGACATTTTAGTGAAAAGCTGAAGAAAAGGGCTTGAGCATAATCCAAAAAGGGTTCGAGCACAATCCAAAAAGGGCTCGAGCACAATCGTGCCCTGGAGCACAGTGAAGTCGACATACCCGTTTTGGAAAGATCTTAATCTAACTCCAACTTGAATTTGGAGTTGTAGGCTGCATGAAATTGACTAGAGTTAAAATTCTATAAATATACCCTTAAGTCGTCCAAACCAAGGAGACAAGCTTTGGGAGAGAAATCGGAGGTTAGATCAAGAACAGTTTTGGTTTTTCTTTCTTCCTTTCTTTATTTTCTGTATGTATATAATTTAAGTCCGAATTAGTTGCAGTTAAATACTTTTCTAGAGCTCGATTGAAGCCTTAATCATATCTCTTTAAGGTTTGATTTGTCATGCTACAACTGTTTGTGATTCTTAATTGATTATTTCTGGTTTTCTTAAATTCTTAGCATGAATATGCTTGATCATCATATGCATGGTGTATGGATTTGTTATATATGTCAATTTGGATGACCAAGTTCTGGGCATATTAGAGCGACGAAAGAACCCCATCACAGGTTCTTGAATTGATCAACATCAAGACAACTGAAATAGATACCATGTTCCAGCCTTAGTGTGTTTGACGATTTTCATAGATTTATGCTTTCTTGAAAAACAACTTAGTATACATCCATGCTAAATCCTTCGAAAAAGAAAAAAGTTAGAGTATTCACCCATGCCTAATCTCATTGCTTAGGAAAATCAATAGCTTTAGGAGTATACACTCATGCTCTTGTGGCTGGTAAGTAGTAAGCATCGCAATATGGTTTGTAGTATTGTGCATATCGTTTCTTGAAAAGAGTATGATTAGTGGTGAATATCGAAGCCCTACCCTATTTACTTATTATTTCAATTCTATTATTTGTTTCATTCCATTGCAATCATGTTTTATTTCACTCAAGATATTTGCTTTAAAAAATTCTCTTTAAACACAATTTACTAATCATCGTGAGAATGATATCATATTTGCCATCTATACTATTGTTTTTTGATCTTGTGCACTTGCGAGTAAAAATACAATTATCTGCCTATTTATTTAGGTGGATATTTACATAACAAGTTTTTGGCGCCGTTGCTGGGGATTGTGTTAAATTGTGTTTAGAAGTTTTTCTTTTAATTTAGTAATTTATGGTTAATTTCCTTTCTCTCATCTAATTTGTTTTTGTTTTATTTTTAAATTCTGTTTTTGATTTGCAGCAATCTGTTTCTGCATAAGACGCTCGAGCGCACCATTCAGAGGGCTCGAGTGCACTCCAGAGAGGCTTGAGCACCTTTCTCCAGCATAGCAACACTAAAGTTGCTGTCCACTACAAAAATTGGTTTTTCGTATGTAGGGTCATTGATCTTAAAACTTAGCCATCATTCTATACAATCTAGAGATCGAACGGACCATTCGACAAAAGTAAAGAGCCAACTCTGAAACAGAAGAAGAATTCAAAGTTGAGGAAGAGATTGTAGAAGCACATGTAGAGAATCAATCCGAGTGGAAGCCAATAAAGAGTTCCTTCATTCCACAAAATCTAAATTAACCTTCATGCATATCTTTCCAGCTGGCTGTGCAAAGTAATTTTAATTTGTCTCAATATGGTTTCACACTATAAAAGCACACATACGGAAGATCCATACTTGCACATTCTGAATTTCTTTGATTTCTGCACAACTCAGAATATCCATGGCCTAACTGTGGAAGGAATCAGGTTAATTCTTTTCCTTTTTTCCTTGAAAGATAATGCTAAGTTATGGTTAAATTCTTGGGCTGCGGGATTAATTCACAACTGGGAAGAGTTAGCCACAAAGTTTCTCAAGAAGTTTTTCCCAGCCCAAAGAACTAGGCAACAGAGAAGGAAGATTCAAACCTTACAGCAAAAAGATGGAGACCTATTCTTTGAGGCATGGGAGCACTTCAATGAGCTACTTCTAAAGTGCTCCCACCACAACTTATCTCAAGACGATCATGTACAAGCATTCTATGAAGAATTAAATGATGCTAAGAAAGGTCTTGTAGATTCAACTTGTGAAAGCGTGCTGATGGAAAAAAATAGTAAGGAGGCAATTAAGCTTTTTGAGACCTTGAGTGAGAATTCTCAACACTTCTCATTAAGAGGGAAGCGAGGCATAAAGAGCAAGGGTGTGTATGAGTGAACATCAATGATAGAGTCCAGACTCAAATGGTTCATCAAAACATAAACTTGACATGCATGCTTTCATATTCGATACATTTCATTTCATAACATTTCACTTTTATCATAGCATTACACTCTTTCACTTTCATTAGGGCATTTAAACCCCTTCACTTTCATCAGGATATTACATCCCTTCACTTTCATTAGGACATTACATCCCTTCGTGCACATACTTAAAATCATGCAATAAACATCTCATTTTCTTTCTTTCATAATCATATAAACTTTAACATCATTTTATAAAAATTAGGTTCCATCAAATATTTCTCAACATATTTGAAGCATCAAAATATCGTCATATAAAACACTAACACAACATATAATTGGCTCGAATATAATACAATATTTGAAAACATAAAAATAGTATATTTTCTCAGTGAGTAATTATACTCACCTCCATCCTTTTTGATGCTATAAAGTGACATTAATATAATCACTTAGCCACAACAAGCTGCAATATCACATTGCATGCGATTTAGACATAATCTACAATTTACAACATAATCCTAAGAACACATAAGTACTTATCAACTCATAAGCACCAGACCCAAAATTACCCATAGCTTAATGAAACTCATAACATGAACCCATAAGCTACAAAAGCTAATTTATAGCAATTTGTTATGGATTAACATGTTTCATAACAAAACTAACTAAAATCACAAAGCTAACTTAGTACTCACCATAAAGGTATGAAGCCTGGTCTTTGGAACTTCGATCCAACACTCAAACTCAACAAATATAACAAATTCCTATACAAATAATCAAGATTAAGCAACATTCTTAAGGTGTATAGCTCAATTTTGAGAATATAGACATGGGTTTGAGAATTTACTTCAAACGATCGGTGGAAACGATAATCTAATACCAAGGAATGCGTTACCTGTGTTAGAAATCATAACCCAAGCCTTAAAGGATCACTCTCTTAAGGTTTAGAGCAAACCCTAGGAGAGAAGGGAGAGTTCAAAGTCGTTCCAAGTCAGAAAAGGTGAGAAATGAGCTAAAAAATTATATTTTCAGCTATTTATATCGCATTACTATTCACCAATGTCCAAACCTTGCTGCGACGAAGCATATTGAGTGAAAAGTAGCAAGGCTCGTCTGGACGCAATTGCAGATGAGAGATTCTATCTGATCTCGTCCGGACACTGCTGCAGACAACACCTACTGCCAAGCTCATTTGACCCCAAAAACAATAGAATTGAAAAATTTTCACGAAATACTAAGTTGTAGCATTTTGAGTTAGATTTCCAACGTCACAAAGTTTGACTCAATCAGAGTTTAGAATCAAAAGTTATGACCATTTTACTCCAGCAGGGTCAATCTAAAATTACTCATTCGAATGGAAAGCCACAAGAATTCTTTCCTGAAGCTTTTTTTATGTGTGTTTGTCCATTCTCGTTACTTTTAATTACTTTTTTACTTTTGGTTATCAATTCTACTTAGTCATTTACATAATTAAGTTCATAAAATCCTCTAATCATATCTCGGATATAACAAATATCATCTTTATGAAGAACATGCGAAAAACGTAGCTATTTATAATGAAATTAGCAAGAACATAAAATTATTTATTTGCAAACTAAGGCCACTCCTTGGCTTTATGAGCAACAGATCATTTCTCCAAATCTAAATAACGAACACCTCAAAAAATCCTTCGAATCTTCTCACAAATGACTAGAAATGACCAAAAGTGTGGGCTCTTTCTAACTCTTCTAATATTAAACTTAGTTCTTCCAAAAATTAATTCGAAAAAACTTACAATTATTATCAAAACCTAAAAGAACTATTGTTGGTGTATTTTGCAAGAGCCACAAGTACTTTTATTTATATATTTGAAAAACTAAGAGAGGCTTTAAAATAAACCATGTGGGACAACTACTTAACGAATAGGTGGATAGGATGACACCCTAGCCACTTATGAAAATCACGCACTAGGGGCCAGGAATATTCCATGGCCGTATGCATCACTTACTAGCAAATTTGAGCTTGGGTTTTTTTACCTCAAGCCTAGTTACCCACTTACCTCTCTAACTATTTTCTGCATAGTTTTTTTTTTTTTGCCCATGTTTTAATAATTTGCTTAAATAAATAAGCTCAATTTGTTAATAAATTTAAAAAAAAAATTGCCCAATAAATAAAAGCTTGTCTTTGGTTAATTTACAATAATTTGGTGAGAGACCTGAAGGAAAAATATATCCGGCTCAAATAGTCTCTAATTATCCCAAGTCATTATTTAATTACAATTAATACCATTAAATAATTGTAATTGTACTCCATAAAATATTTTTGATTAAATCAACAGAGTTCCCTTTGACTAATTTATGTATGAGAATGATTCATTCATGAAATTCTCCGTAGCAAAATTAGGATTGAGATACTGTTACACTATATTCTCACCTCTTGTTCCTTATGTACTAGATTTTTATCTTATTATTCTTTCTCCTGTGAATACTCCATTCACTAGGTATATTTTGGAATTTTCCTTACCAAAATGCTTTGATCAAAGACTAAGAATAATCCCCTATAAATCGTATTTTAGGGGATATTTCTTGACCTTTTCCATCAAAAGGATTTGGATTCACTGTTGGGCAAAACTTCCCTTACAATGCTACATGTGATTACCCAACACATTGATGATGTTGACCGCATTTAAGGTCTCACTTTATAATCCATCAAAGTAACCTCAGTTGACATATGAGTCTGCTTTCTCTCAGGATTTAGAATCATGAGTATAAATAATCTGAGAATTACTGTCATTTCCTTAGGATAGTATTTTTCTGGAAAGATAACTCCTGGTCCGTTCAGTGTATACCACCCTATATACCTACACATCCACCTGATCATCTTTGCCTGATTAAGGTAAATAACATAATTGATGTGTAACAGTCTTACCAATGAAATGCTCAATTCAATTGCTGACTGCGAATAAATAAATTTTAGAATATAAGGGTTATGGTCTTAGACCTTGTGTGACAGAAACCATTGCTTACACCCATAGACCATATTCAATGTAATTTTTGGACCTTTCGTATGGGGACAATCATAAAAGATAATATACTATATGCTCAAATATTTAATTAGTGAGTAATAATCATTTATTCATAACAAACTATAATGTTAACATGTTACAACTTGGGATTTAGGGCATAATCCCCAATAGAATAACCTCCATTTGGATTTATTGTTAAATCCTAACGGAGTAGTGAGATCGAATGTTTTTTAAAGTTCGATACAATAAATTGAAAGTTCTTGAACTTTGAGGGATATTGCAAAAGTGATATAAGTTTAGTAGGTTAAGTGAAGTTTTTCCCAAAAATAAAAACTATAATTGCACTTTATTCTATAATGATAAGGAGGTTTAGTGTTGATTACAAAAGAAGAAAAGAGTTAAATTATAATTAAGTATACCATAAAGAGATAAATTTTACATTCCCAACAACCAAAAGTACTATTAGTGAGAAGTAAGTAAAATTTTTGTAGAGCTACATTGGGGGGAAAACTAAAAATGATTGAGTGAAATGGTCTTTTGTTGATTAAGAGAGATAAAGTAGAACTTAAAAAAAAAAAAAAAAAAAAAAAGAAGCTAAAGATAGGATCAAGGCAGCACATCCGTTATAGTCTTTTGTTGATTATGTATCGTGTATCAACTTATAATAAATGGTAAGATTCAGGTAGAAGAAATAATGTTCAATATTTAATGGTTAATGGAATAAATAATCCACAATGAACTTTCTATTGACATCTTAGAAATAATATAAAAGTTGAAAAGTCTTTTTTGTGGTGTATAAGAAAATTGATAAGCATTTTAAGAAACAAACCTGAACATGGCTCCCATCTTTATGCGTAAGTAAAAAATTATGCAACACAACATGGCTGGAGAGATAGAGAGAATAGAGATAATATTTAAGAAAACTTACAAACCTTAATTTGGGTATAATTCTACATATAGACAACATCTCAGTGGTTCTTGCCATAGTATGCGTGACACAATGCGTAACAATCCGAACCATTATTCTCGTTTGGCAATAAACGCTTTTGGCATTTAATGAAGCAATTTGAAAGATGGGTGCCTTTTTTGCCTTATTTGACAGTTTGAATGAAGCAAATTGTAGCACCTAGAACAATACATTCATTATGATATGGTCCTAGCTTTAGCCAACGGCAATCACAATGTCTTAGCCAATCCGAAAAGCATCTATGTAGTGGCTCTTGAACTCCATCAAGTTTAGAGGAGTGAACATACTGAATGGGCTATGTAAAATGAGAAAAAGAGGTAAGCGCAAAATCATTGGTTTGCACTTCGAGAATAAGGATAAGAAATTCCATCATCACCACTGTAAGTATTCTAATACATTTCCAAGCCATGAATTTTTTCCACTTTAGAAATTTACCAACTTTGATGCATAAATCAAACAAATAGCTAAGGTCTAAACCCTTATCTATTATATGGAATTGAATGATTACACACACGTCCAATATTATACCATGAATTGATTTTTTTTGTTAAAGTATTTTGATTTTAATAAGTGTTGTTTAGTAGTTGTGACTTTTGGTGGTATGAACTTTCTTATTTAAGTGACATTTGGTCTTAACTTTTTCTTTGTAAGTTAATCTTTTGTATAGGGTCACAAGGCTTCATTTTTTTTTTTTTTTTGTTAACCTTTGATTTTAGCCAAACTCATGTTAATTTGTAAGAATGCAATTAGTTTCAAATGAATAAGTGAAGGCGTTAATCCACTAGTCACTATATGTTATATTAAAGCACCCATAAAAAAGGTTTTAAAAGAAAAGATTGATTCGAAAAGACAAATAGGCATGAAAAATATTAGACAAGGAATTCAAACACAACACTATTCATTTACGAAGAGATAACATTCATATTATATGTGTGTGTGTGTGTGTGTATGAAAGTGACTATTGAGAATCTTGTGTTTTAACAATAAAGAAAAATCTAAGAAACAAATGAGCTTCAGAAATTACAAAGAGACATTTAACAAAAATATAATAAATAAACTTGAAGGCGTTAATCCACTAGTCACTATATGTTATATTAAAGCATCCATAAAAAAGGTTTTAAGAGAAAAGATTGATTCGAAAAGACAAATAGGCATAAAAAATATTAGACAAGGAATTCAAATGCAACACTATTCATTTACGAAGAGATAACATTCATATTATATATGTGTGTGTATGTGTGTGAAAGTGACTATATATTGAGACGCTTGTGTTTTAACAATAAAGAAAAATCTAAGAAACAAATGAGCTTTAGAAATTACAAAGAGATATTTAGTGCAAATAGAATAAATAAACTTGATCATGGATAGGAATAAATGTATTGCTTAAACTAGAAAAATCATATGTCATATAACATTACCTAATGAAATTTTGTAATGATTGCCCTAAAACAAGGGTATAAGTGGAAAATAACTCATTTTTCCACATGACGCTACTACTATTACCTTAATTAACGCATTGGAAAAACCCGAATAAATTTTTCTTTTGCAATGACATCAAGAATTCACCAATAAAATATACCAGAACTTTTAATTTACAATAAAATGTCGTTACAAAGTTAAATCTTATTGTTTGTACATAATTACTAAAATATGCCACATATGATATATATAGACTAAACATATTGACTTATCTCAAGTCAGCACTCCATAAGCTAGAGACCCCCAAGATCTTCAATAGGAGACATCTTGGCTCGCATACGGGTCTACATCAATTTCTTAACTTGCAACAACAATCTATTGGTGGGATCATGCATATGAAAATATACACAGCGAAAAATAATATAAGTGATCTTTTCTTCAAGATAAACAAGGCTAGATTATCAAAATTAAACACAAGTACATGTTACTTAAATGAAATTTCGGCCTCTCTTAGGAATATTGGCCTCTTTGAATCTTCTTGATTTTCTTCTTGCATTGTTGATGATGAACATTGCTAGCACTTCTTCTTGGAGATTCGTTTGAACCTTCAACTCTTCTCTTTGATGATTAAATATGACCATGAGTGTGGGCTCACAACTATCCTCAATTACTTTGAGAATAAACTAGAAGTAGAAAGTAAGAGTATAAACTCTAATAAAGTTTTTGCTCTCTATTATCACAACTGTGCTCTTACACACACAATTCACACTCTTATGAAGAAAGATTACTTATGTTTCTCTAGGGTCCTCTATTTATAGATTTACGTTTACTTGGAGATGTGGTCAAAGAGAGAGTTCTAGAATACTAGGAAAGCTACGATTTGGTCAAGGGGGTTTAGTCCCCTAGGCATCACACGGCCATGGGGAGAATTATCTCCTAATACGCCTAGGGCTAGGGTTTTATTCTCATTTTAACCCATGCATGGGCTTGGGTTTTTTTTACCTTTAGTCCATGCTCCTTTTATTTGGATTATGCCTAGGAATTAAATTCCTTAGCACATTCTTCTCCAAAAAATGGCTACTTGAAAATTTAATTCTCTAACCCATTTTTTATAAAATAAAACAAACCTTATGAATATAAATCCTATGCCCAAGTTTTATAAAATAAAAACCAACCTAAATAAACAACTAAACAAGGCCCAAAAACAAATGGTCAAATTACATCACCTTAAGGACGAACTGTAATGCCTCAAATATTTATCAAGTTTTAGGGTTTATTTTTGAGCTTTGAATGCCATGGAACGTTTGAAGGATTCTATGCAACGTTCGGTGTGCTCATGGAACGTTTGATGGTGATGATCAAACGTTCGATACCTGTCCTGATGTACTGATTCACGTGAAAACTTTTAATCAATGTGCATGTCAGACAGTATCAAACTTTCGATGTTTTTATAGAACGTTCGATGTGCTTTTATCAAACGTTTGATAGAAATCCTAGGACCGTTGGGTAATAGTACATCAAACGTTCGGTGTAGTACATAGAACGTTCGATACACCTAAAAATTCAGCAATCCTTAACCAGACGTTCTAGCTCTATAAATACATCCCCCCACCCCTCTTTGCACTGTTCACTCGAGTTTGGGAGGTCAGGAAGCTTTTTGAGTGTGTGAGGAAGAGTGTTTGAGTGGAAGAAAAGGATTTTGGCTTGAAGGGGTATTCATCCTTACTTAGTTAATTTCTTTGTTGTTATTTGCTTATTATTATTTTGTCTAATTGTTGTTATGTCTTAGTTTCTATGTTGTCTAGCTTAAGATTGATTACTTTGGAGTTTTAGTTGGTTTATGAAGGTAATGGATGTTCTGAGGTGGTTTAAGGAGTTTTTTTTACCTCAAACCCTATTTTTGGAGTATAAGACCATTTATTTCCTCTGGTTAGACCTTTAGGAAACCTTATGAGGAAATAGAAACCAGAAATGACCGAGATGTGGCTTAGAATGAGTTTCTGGACCTCATCAAACGTTCGACCTTCTTGGTCCAACATTCGATGCTCGAACAGAATGTCCTTTTGGGTTATTAGAAGCCTATGACTTATTTAACTCAAGGCATAAGACTAATGGTAAGATCGTTTTTCAGATTCGGAAGTCAGAGACTGCGTGGAATAGTTTTTGGTTGATCCATACGACACAAGTGAGTAAAAACTCATAAGGATACTTGTTATTGTTATACTTTTATGCATAACATGATTATTTTCATGTACAAAATTTGCATGTTTACAACTGTGAACTTCATTTTGTGAAAACGATTGTGATTAACAAAGATAATAAAATGATGAGTTGTGAAAAACATGCATATAAAAGATACAAAGATTAATGTGTATCGTATGACATGGTTGCACCGTCTCGCAATGGAATAATGACCATATTTTTGAACTAATGTCCAAAACTTCAATTGATCATAAAGATATTTTAGATGTAATGAATATTGTTGATTATTCCGTGATTTGATTATTGAACTTAAGGCATACTTATTATTGTTTTAAATAGCATATATGTGGTTTTGTATATTTACCGATTATATGCATGTAGACAGTCCCTAAGTTGCATTGAATTTGATTATGGTGTGAACAATAATATTTGTCACACAGAAAACCTTAGTCAAAAGTCCCTTATAACTTATTAAAGTGTTGTTCGTAGTCATAAGTGGAACCGAGAATTTCACCTAGACTATAACATGTCAACCTTGGAATTTGTCTTAATCAAGTGAAGCAGTGTGGCATTAGGTTGACATAGTTGGTGTTATAGCAAGGTATGCTTATATAAGGCTATGCACTGAACAGGACCGCGTGAGCCATCATTCCTATAATGACTGTCATAGAGAATGATGAGCGTGTACGACGACTTATAA
Organism: Betula pendula; assembly: GCA_900184695.1. Taxonomy (NCBI): domain Eukaryota; kingdom Viridiplantae; phylum Streptophyta; class Magnoliopsida; order Fagales; family Betulaceae; genus Betula; species Betula pendula. Next base: position 95,834 of record FXXK01001971.1, read on the forward strand.
GGTATTACTCTAAATCTTGAGAAGATTGTGAACCAAATGTCAAGTGGGGATTACTTTGATGTACGGAGTGAGATCAAATTATATGGTCACACATTCTCTCAATGTTGGGTAATCAACATGTAGCATTGTGGAAGATCACTTTTCAAGAAGGAGTCCAACTCCTTTGTAGGTAAACAAAGAGATAAGAAAATTTTCCTTGTTTTAGGATCAATACGAATGATTATTTTGTGTCTCGGGCCTGAGTGTTTTTAGTAGTATTTAACTGAAATTGTGTACAAGGATGAGTTTAATCTCACAAGGTATATTGGGATAAATCAAGAGGTTTGGATCTGGATACTCAGAAAAAAATGTGGTAAACAAAGTGACAATTAATCATCTTTGATTCAACCGCAGAATGTATTCCATGAGGGGTAATATGCTAAATACGTCATGAAGAATTAATTATTTACTGCAAAATATGATTTAGAGTTCAATCACATTTATTTAGTGGAATTATCTGTGATTTTTGGTCAAGGTGATGAATCATTGGGTGACAAGATTTCACAAGATTAAAGTAGCTAAATCTATTTTCTTTCCGAGTCCCTTCTTGAGCTGTTGTAAATTGACTAAGTGATTATGAGTTTCAGTTATTTATTTATTTATTAATTGCATGTGTTTTTATTTAAATAAGATGTAGGCCAGAAATTAATATTTATATTAATTTGATTTGTTTTATTTATTGAAATATGAGCTAGAGAATTTAATTCTCAAGGACCATTAGTTTGGAAGAGTTTGGGCTAAAGAATTAATTACTAGAACACAGTCGATAGAAAAGGAGCCTTGGGCCTGCAGGATAAAATCAAGAGGCCCAAATAGTCATGAGAGAGACCGGGCTAGGGTTAAAACCCTAGCCCTAGGCTCATGGGGAGCATAATACTCCCCATGGCCGGCGACTACAAGGGGATTTAATCCCCTTGTAGTCGTGTGCCCTAGTGCCACACAAGGGGAATTAATTCCTCTTGTGTCTGTAATTAATTATTTATTTAAATTAATTACGGGGTTCTAGAACTCTCTCTTTACCTTTTCTCCAAGCAGATCTGCAATTTTAAATAGAGGATCAGTTAGAAACAGAAAAGACATTGAATGGAAAACTACTTCCATTACTACAAAATCAACTCTTAGAATACAAGTTTTCTACAAACTGTAGACAATAAACAATGAGGTGTTAAGTGAGTATTTTTGTAAAAGAGAAATATTATTCTCTTGCTTCTAGTTGCAAGTCCACACTCACTGTCATGTTCAGCCATCAAAAAGAAGATTCGAATTTATGAAGAACAATGTTCTTCATATTCTTCGCGTTCTTGGAGTTCTTCAAGCCTTTGAAGATTTTGGAGCTCTTGGTGTTCATGGCGTTCTTGGTGTTCTTGGTGTTCTTCGTGTTCTTCATCAGCTTCGAAGATCATCAACAACAAAGATGCAAAGGTGAATTTAAATAGCCCTATATGCCTAAGGAGAGGCCGACATGATTTGTAAGTAAATCTAATTTATGTTTTACTTTAATCTTGTAAAAATCAAAAGCATGCTTTCTCTTGAAGTTTATTGCGATCATAGATCAGTTAGATCTGTTTAAAATTTTTTGTTATGTTTCCACTGTGCTATACCATGTTTCTTGTTAACATGGAGCATGATCCCCAACAATTGATATCAGAGCGATCTTCAAGATATATGTTTTTGATTTTCAGCAAGTTGAATTCTGCTATGCATGTTGTTTGTGTTGGATTTTTATTCCAACAGCTCCGATGAAATTTAATGTTCATTCTTCAACCTTAAACATGTTTATTAACATATAAGGATTTGATTTGAAACATTTCAAATCAATAAGAGCATGTTTGGTATGTTATTTATGATTTACCATGCGAAATAGTGTTGCTGTAATTTTACAGCAGGGGTTGCTGTGATTACGAATTTTTTCTAGTGCCTTAAACAAATGCTAAAATTATTTAGGAATTTTTTTTTCTGTAAGAAAAATCGTGTTTGACGTAAGGGAAAAAGAGGATTCAAGTTTCAAATTTTCCTCGAACAGTTTTTGATCCGTTTTTCATTCATTGATAGAATCTGTTTTTTCAAATTTACAGCAGTGACTGTTTTGTTTTAATTTTTCTGCATGATCTCTTTATGCTTAGTAATTAAAATGACTTGATTCTCATGTAAAGATGTTGGTTAACGTGGTGAAAAAGCCGGATTACTGTTTTGAATTTTTTCTAAACACAGTTTCAAAGTTTTCCAACGTATACCAATTCAGGAATTGTAAATTCCTAGTAGATGGTGAAACTTGATTGGATTTTCTTTTGGTGCATAATTATGGAAAGAAATTTCCTTAAATTATGGAATATGATTATAAGTGGTATATAACATATTTGTGATCAAAAGAAAATAAGTTTCAAGTTTATTATATGTATTTTTGAAAGGTAGAACTTATAATTTTATTTTAAGTTCTTAAGTTTGAAAATACATGTAAAGGAAATCAATATTTTCTTGATTTTGAAGTGCATGGTTTGCATGTTATCAATGATTATTAAATGTTTGTTTTTCATTGAATCATGTTTGCATTCATGTTTTTAATGTTTGGTTGCATGATGATTTAATCACGATGCAATGGGTAATAGCCATGGATTTAATCTATGGTTATTGCACCACTAGTTTGTCGAGGCCAGGTCGCCACCTCATAGGTGTAATACCTAGGGTGCAACACACCTTAGGGGTGGCAAGCTTTTTTGGATAGTTTAGGATTTTCTCAAACTCTAATCTAAGAACCCTAGAAGTATGAATCCTAAATATTCATGGAATTCAAATTCTAAAATATTATGGATGGAAGGTTTCCATTTATGGAAAGTAATTTCTAGATTTGAAAAAGAATTAAAGGTTGCAATTTCCTTAGTGGGAGTAGTAGTTTAAACTCCAATGACCTAATACATGACAGTTTTCCTTTTGGAAAAATGGTTTTCTAATTTTAATTAGAACCATGTCATGGTAGATAGGGCTCCTATTTTAGAAAAATATTGGATTTAATATTCTAAGAAATTGGAATACCTAATGAGATAAGTGCCCTAATTTTATTAGGATCACTTATAGGATTAGGAGGATAATCCAATTAAAAGGTAAGGATAACAAAAACCCATAGTTTTAAAATATCAAGTGAGAGAGAGATTCTTAATATTGCATCTTAGTCTTCATCATTGGTCTACAAAGTAGTAGTGAAGTAACGACACTCCAACTTGGCCTCGAGCCTTACATTCCCTACGGAGGGTGTTCTTCAATTTACAAATTACAAGGTAGATCTCCATAAAGGATAGATGAATAATGGCTCTGACGCAAGGGCATCCACCTCACTGAGGAGGAGTCATTTGACGGTTATTACGAATCTAATTGATGGTACACACTTGACGAATCTAGGGTATTAACCCCCCCAAGGAGCTATGTTATCCTAAGATTAGAGACTGAAGAAAAATCGGTAATTTGTTAATGTCAAAGTGGTATTAATAATGGGTTTTATTAATATTTATCTAGCATTAATGATGAGATTAAGTCTTGCCTATGGGATTAGGCTGTTGTTGCTTTTAAATATTATATTTTTTGGGTTTACATATTTTGTTTATTTGCTATATATGTCACGATAATTGTTCTTTAATATTTCAGTTTTTATATCTAATGATTTGTCAAGAATGCCTGCTGGTTGAATCTTTATAATATATTTCTATTACTTATGAAAGAATATTTATAAAGAGTTTATGACACATGGCACCTTATGGTGTAAAGTCGTCCATCACATTCTAGACTAAATCCAGTACCGTGAGGGATTATATCTTCACATCACCTACTCCTAAGCTTTATGAAAGTTAGAAATTTTTCAGTGTGCTTAGAATATGTTAAAACATATGAAAGCATGTTTTGGGAAGAAAAAATCATTCTCTCAAAACAAACACAAATACAAGGCTGGACAAAGTTATGTCAATTGACAACGAAGTTGTCTGATTGAAAGAACTTGTTTTGCTAAGTGCAGAGGAAAGCATTCAATCTAGTATTGATGTAATCCTCTAGACTATTGTACACTCAAATGAAGGATTCAAGTAGGGGTGGGTATCGGTGGAATCGATGACAGTAGGGGGTTTTTTGCCTACCATCCCGATGTTGTCAGTGAAGTCGGTAATTTCACCGACTTCAGCGCGACAACGTCTATTTCGTCAGCTACCATCACCGGAAAATCGGTGACGGTGACGATCAGTAATTGGTTAGAGAGAAAGACCTCGGTAGTTTATTTACAGACCAATGAGACAAACTGTCGTTCATGGCCATTGCTTTGTTGGGTGGTTAGAACCAAAAAGATAGAAGCAAATGAGAAAATTGAAAACCTAAAACCAAGATGGGCTGGTTCTTGCTTGGAAGGAGCAAATGTGACAAAATAGCCCTAGAAGGGGAGAGCTGGAGAGGAAGAGGGAGAGAGAGCTCTCTCTTTGTACAAGCGGTGGCCGGTGGGTTGGTTGTGTAGGAAGATGTTAGGGTAAATGGAAGATGAAAGGTGGTGATTGTTTAGGGTAAATGAATGGTGTAGATGTGCCTTTGGGAAGAGTGGGCGACAGCTGATTTTTGGAGCAGCATGTAGATCAGTCAACATGGGGCAATGTGATTTAATTTGGAGCAGCATGTAAATCACCGTGTAGAATTTTGCATTTCATAAGAAGTGCAAAAAGTTGTAAAAGCTTTAATTTCTATACATTCTATGACAAGTTGCATTTCGTAACAACTTGCAACTTGTTGTGCATTTCGTAGCTTTTTTTTTTTTTTATTGTAAGTAGGTATGAGCATTTGATTTCAATGCATTCTGATCCTTGGAAATAGCAAAAGCTTTAATTTAATGCTTTGAGTTTTTATACAAAATTAAACACATTACTTAAAAAAAAAAAAGGAAAAAAATTCACATACCTCATCAAACTATTACTCAATTGACAATGTCTTATCCAAACTCTTAAACAATTATCAATGTTCCCTCAATAACGAAAACAATAAAACAAACAAAGTAGTAATAAAAATAATAATAAAAAAAAAACACTAAAGTTCAACCAACATTTGATTAGAATAACGTTGGGTTTGATTGCAGAATACAACACATGTTAAATAGATCAATGCAACTTTACTTTATTATTTATGCTTCACAAATTATAAAATATTTTTAGTTTATATCATATTTCACTAAAACAATTAAATAAAGAGAAAATTAAAAGTTCACAAACCAAATTAAAAATTACACCAAAAAAAAAAAAAAAAAAAACTAACACAAGCTAAATAGTGAATATCATCTTTCAATTCCTTCGGTTTGATCATTTAAATAATCAAATAAAACTAAATAACATCCTTCGATTCCTTCCATTTGATACCTTCAATAATCAAATAAACCAAAACATCATCATAATGATCAATAAAAAAAATACTACAAACAATTAAATATCAACTTAAAAAACAATAATATGATATGGGCTTACTGAAAACTAACAAGGAAACATTATTTGATAAAGTCCATCATTCAAACCTTAATCTGCGTCATATGTGATGGAATTGGACATAATTTCTACCACAATAAAATTGTTAAAGAATTAGTGAAATCAGAACAATGAATAATTGAAACAATTAACAAAATATGAAATTTATTTTGCTACATTACCTGAGTCAAGCTTGTAGCTCTCTTCATCATCAACATTAGACAAGTATGATTTATGCGCACTAATAGGAGAAGATCTCAACCAATTCTGAGTACATACAAGAGCCTCCACTATTTTCAGAGCCTAAGAATTCCGAAAAGGATCTATCACACAACCCCCAATACTAAATGCTGACTCAGAAGCAACCGTGGTAATTGGAATTGCCAATACATCTTGCGCTATCTCGACGAGAATCGAAAACTTTGTCAAATTTACCTTTCACCACATTAAAATATTAAAGTTTTCACTAGGTGTCTCAACATTCTTCATAAAATAATGTTCTATCTCGGTCTTATATTGCATCAAATTTCGAGATGCTCGAAATGAATGAAAATTCTGTAAAAAAGTAGATCTAGACCAAGAACTACCAAATGATGTTGTACTACTCCGCACCTCTTCAGCATTTGCTAACATAGAACCACTTCCAACATTTTTAAAACCACAAGCATAATAGTCGTATAACCTACCCAATACCCACTTCAATTGAAAGTCAATCATTTCTGCTTTCTCAGCCCCAAAACTAAGTCGGAACCAATATTCTAAAGCATCCATCTTGTAACGTGGATCAAGCAAAGTAGCTATAAACAACGAGTTAATCTTCTCAACATCTCCCCAATACTTATTATATTTTACTTTCATTTTGTTCGCCATGGTACTCAACAAAGGATAACTACTTTCAGAATACATGGTCAAACATGAATGAATAGAAGAAAGTACGTCGAAATATAAGTTGGAAGTTGAATACAAGGAAACATATATTTTTATTGTAACATCATAAAACACTTGCAAGAACTTCATAAAGCGACCTATATTATCCCAATCATCATTAGTCGGAGACCCCAATCCATTTTTTCTTGCACCACCCTTGTACAAATAGTTTAAAAAATGCCCATCTTCATCTAGCATAAGTTCAAACGCCCTTTGGTACTTTTCTACCACCTCCAACATGGTATAAGTAGAGTTTCACTAGTGGGAACATCCAGTGTCAAAGAAGCATTGCACTCAACGTTCTTTCTTTTTGCACAAGACTTAAAGAGGGCCAATCTTTGGGGGGAAAACTTTACATATTTCACCATATTTCGGATCTTTATGATTGAATCATAAACATCCTTCAAACCCTCATGCACAATTAGATTAAGAATATGTTCAAAACACCCCACATGAATAAACTCATGACGACAAACAACTTTCTTATTGACCAAAGTTCTTTTTTTAAACCAATCAATTGCAATATCATTAGCACTTGCTTTGTCGACTAATATTGTCAGCATCCTATGAATCTCCCATTTAGTCAAACACTCTTCTAATTCCTTCGCAATTGTTTGCCCCTTATGATCCGACACTTGACGAAATGCCAATATTCTTTTGTGATCTGTCCAATTAGGATCAATGAAATGTCCAGTGATGTATATATAATTCATATTTTGAATTGAAGTCCATGTGTCGGTAGTTAAGCAAACCCTTTGACTAGTTGTAAAAAACGTGTTCTTCAATGTGTTTTTAACTCTCATATACAGCTTGACACAATCCTTCATTACTGTATAGCAAGAAGGAACCTTAAATCGAGGCTTAAGAACCCTGATCAATTTCTGAAATCCCTTCCCCTCCACAGTCATAAAAGGCATTTCATCAACAATAATCATTTCGCAAAGTGCCTCTCTAATAACCTTCTCATAATACTTGGCAACCATGAGGTTGTTACCATTACTACCCTGCCCGGCCTCAAAAGTGAACTTAGATTGAGATCTATCCTATTTAGATTTTAGGCTCTTGTACTTTTGGCATGAGTTCACATGATACAACATGGATGAGGTGCCATTGCTTTTTGGGTGACATTTATAGGGAGTCCCACAATAATTGCAAAGTGCTACAGGATCATCAGCGGGAGTACTTTTATCCCTAGTGAAATGGTCCCATGCTGTAGATTTCTTTGAAACATTTCTTTTTTTTTTTTTTTCTAGGGAGTGGAGGTCATCCACCACCACCACGACCATCAACTGGCATAGAACCAGCAACACCAAATATTTCTACATCCTCAATCTCTATGGGAGTCATTGGAGTGTCTAGAGGAAAAGATGGATGACAAGAAGTACTACCTAATGAAGGTGTACTTAAAAGTGAATTCATCCGTAATTAATTAAAAACTAAAAATTAAAAATTTACAGTCACTCACACTATTTCTTATTATGCTGAACGAACAAAGATAAGTTCTAAAATGACAGTTAAATAGCAAAAACAAACCAAATTCAATGTTTTACATTGATCTTTAAAAAAAATAAAAATAATTAAAAATTCATATGTTTTGCTTTATTGTATAATGCATGAACAATATTGATGAGCTCTCAAAAGGCATGACATGAAAACTATTACCTGAAAATAAATAAATAAATAAAAAATGAAAACATTTGTTGCAAAATAGTGTAAACGAAGATTTGATTCACACTTACAAGAAAAAGAAAAAGAAAATCTTGGTTAAGAGATTTTAAACCAGCTTTTTTTTCTTCTCTGAAAAGACATAAAAGCAAGCTGAGATTGATTACCAGTCCCATAGTGTCACAGTGTCACACTAACACACAACTAGCATGCATAATTTCTAAAGAAACAAAACTCATAGAATGACATGCTCAGGAAAACAGAAAGCTATGTGTGCGTATGAACAAAGTGTGCAGACAATGCACTCTAACCAATGACCTCAAAAAGTGTGCTTATTCAATTAACTATCTACTAAACAAATATTTTAATAGTAAAAGAAACAGCAAATAACAAATACATGAGAGACATAAAAAAGAGAGGCTGAGAGAGAATCTGCTCAGCAAGAGAAACACCAAATAACAAAAAAATTTATGAACTCACTCATTGCTTGGCAAGAGAGACTAACAGAGAAGGGTGTTGGCAACAGAAAAAGAGGCTGGGAGAGAATCTGGACTTTTAGTCCATTCTCAGAACAACAACGACAATGGCAAGAGTTTCAGTGTTTGGGCTTTGTATTCTCTGAATGGTCAATGGTGTTTCAGCCTTTTAGGTTAGGTTAGGGCTTTTTGAAGTGATAAATATATTAGATATAGACTATACTCAAGGGTGGGTAAATGTAGTCCGTTTGTATGACAAAAAAGGGAATCGTTTTGATTTTTTAAATAACACAGCTTTTCGTTCGGGTCGGTTCGAAAACTGACCTTAGAGAAACTGTTTCACCTACCGACCAAACCAAGGTCGGTAGGGAGACTTTGTACCCTCTACCAGCCGCTAGTTTTCGTTGGCGGCTTGGTGTCGGCGCGGTGACAGCCGATAGGCGGCAGGTGGGCGGCAGTCAGCCGATTTGCACAATCCTAGATTCAGGATGAAGTATAAAGGCATAGAGGTTTGCCCTTCATCAGAAACAGTGAGTGGCATAGTGGAGAGCATGGTGAGCCAACTTTTGAGGATTATGCCCTAAATCCCAATTATTTACATATTAACACTAAGAGTTTGTTATGAATAATTATTATTATTCACTGATTAAATATTTTGTTGCATATAGCATATAATCTTTGTATGATCTGTCTTGATTTATCCCCATAAAAAAGGCCCAAGAGAATATATTGAATATGGACTATGGGTGTGAGCAATGGTCTTTGTTACACAAGGTCTTAGTCCGTAATCCTTGTATTTCTGAAAAGTTTTATAGTTCATAGTCGACAATGGAACTGGGCATTCAATTGCCTAAGACTGCTACACAATGACTTAAGTGATTTACCTTAGTCAACCGAAGAGAACTCTTCAGATTGATGTAGTTGGTGTATAAGGTAGTATACATTGAATGGACTAAGAGTTGTCTTCCATAAAAATACTGTCATTAGGAAAGACACAAAACTCTCAGATACTTATGAACAATGATTCTAAATCCTGAGGGGAAGTAGACTCAGATGTGTAAGTGTTGGTCACTTTGATGCATTAAGGAGTGAGACCTTAAACGTTGAACAACATCTCCATGCATTAGGTGATCGCATGAAACATTGTGAGGGAAGCTTTGCTCAATACGGAATCCAAGTCCTTTTAGGATCATATAAAATGATAAGAAATTTTTCCCTTTACTAGGATATTTATCGGAATTATATAAGGGTTTATTCTCAAGTCTCTGGCCTGAGCTTTTGGAATGAAGAATTCCAAAAATATTAACTTGTGAAAGGAGTATTCACAGTTGAGAGAATAAATAGGATATGATTTTTGAGAATCAAGGATCAAGAGGTAGAGAATTAATATGACAGTATCACAGTTCTAATTCTGTCATAGAATAATTTCATGGAAGAATCAAACTCATACTACGTAAGTAAGTCAAAGGGAATGATTGTTGATTTTTAATCAAGAATAAATTCTGGAGTGCAGTTGCAACTGTTTAGTGGAATCAATTGTAATTAAGTAGCGACAGGGATGGTCGGTGACTACTTAAGCCACATTTATTTTTCCCTTCGGGTTCATCACCAAGCTATTGTAAATTAACCATGGATAGCCTTTTATTTACTTATTGGGCTATTTGTTTTATTTTAATAAAACATGAGCTTAATAATTAGGCAATGTATTTTAATTTATTAAAATATGGGCTTATTATTTAAGCAGGTTGTTTTATTTAATTAAAGTTTGGGCTTAAAGGGAAAACTGTATATAGAGGTAAGCGGGAACATGGGCTTGGAATAAAACCTTAAGCACCATGTAGTGAGGTGGATGCATGGGCCAAGGAAATAATCCCTGGCCCCATGCGTCATTCTATAGGAAAAAAGGGGCTAGGGTTTTCCAAACCCTAGCCACCTCTCTCCTTTTGTGGTGGAGGCTAGGCTTAACTCCTTTTATGGTGGAGGCTAGGATTTAATCCTAGCCATCCACCACTTTCCTCTCCTTGTTCCACATGGATTATTTTAAAAGGCCTCTCATGAGTTTTCAAATATAAATAGAGGTGCCTATGGTTTTTGGAAAAACACACCAAACACAATTCTTTAGCTCTTGCTAAGAATTGAAGTTCTATTGAGTTAACACTCGAATGAACTAAGTTTAAGTTTTGAAGAGCAAATTGAGCCCACACTCTTGGTTATTTCTAGTCATTGGTAAGAAGATCTAAAAGTGATCTTGCAGGTGTTCTTGATGTTCTTGGAATAAGTTGGAGTCTTTGCTCATAAAGCCAAGGAGTGACCCTAATCTTCAAGTAAGTAATTTCTTGTTCTTGCAAGTTTAATTATAATAACAATGTTCTTCACATGTTCTTCTTAGAGTAGATCTTGGCTAGGAAATAGTTTATTTTTCGTTGTGCTATATTTGTTTTGATATAGAAGTGTAAGTAAAGTTGAGGTCAAAGCCAAGGGGTTTGTTTTCTAATATAAGGATGATGGACATTGGATAAGAAATTGTTCAAAGTATCTGATGTTCAAATATTCAGACAAAGGTTTTCTTTTTACTTACACACATGTTTAATAAAATCCCACGAATTCTATTTAGATGTGTGGATTTGGGATCTAAACATGTTTGCAATTTATTACAGAGGCTCTAGAAGCCAAATGAACAAGAAAAGAAAATAAGGACTGAAAATTTGAATGTGGACGAAAGTCCACATCTATTAAATCATTTATTCATTTAAACGGTGTTACAAAATTATTTTTCTGTGGATTAATTTTGTTAATGCAATAAAGGAATTGTTTTTCAATTCAATTTTTGCTCACAGTTTGATTATTTGTAATTTATGATCATGTTAGAATCTTTTATTACTTTATATATTTATTCTAAGACTAAGGTCTTATGCGTTTAGCTTGTTCATCCATCAAGGATCCAAGGAGTAGTTCGGATGGGCCCTAAAGGCCTATTAGATCTTAATGGGATCCTACTCTAAGAATCCTTGTTGGAAGTATAGATGAACAAGAAGTTTCCTATTTCAGAAAGGATTATATGGCCAAGGCAGGTGTCTTGTATGATATAACTTTTGATTTGTTCTTGAATAATTGAGATGATTATGTATGAGACTCTTAGAGTTTCCTAATATATAAGAATCTTATGGATGCATCTCTTGAAGAATAAGTTAATCAAAGTTATGGGTAGTATTTCAGATACACCTTGGTTAATACCAAAGATGGTGTGACATATTAAGAATAAATAGTAATAAAAGCATACTCTTCCTAAAATTCTTAAAGGATATATCCAGAGATAACAACACACTTTTAGTGAGTTGGATATTGGGTTATTTAAGAAATAAAGGTTTTGGACAAACACTTAATCTTATTAAGAAAACATTGATCTACGTCAAAGGAATAAGATTATATCCAAGAAAGAGTAAAGATATTCTAAAGAGATCCCTCAGAAGCTTAGAAAAGGTATTAAGAAGATATGGTAACATAATTTTAGATAAAGTATTGACATTTAGTGCATGCCATATTGTAGTGGGAGTATATATATTCATTCCTTGAATTGTATCCCAATAACTACAATAAGATTGGTTTGGATATGGATAAGAACAGTGTTAGTTGGTGATCCAGCTAAATTTGACAACTTGTAGAAATGCCTAAGGCATGTAACTCAGAAGTTGTACTTGAGTTTACAAGTAGGAGTAATAATAGACGAGAAGGATAAAACCTTCAAAAGATTAGTGGTAAAGAACTTTTCTCAGAAAGAAGGGGGATCAACCATGAGAAAATTCTTTATCAGAACCATACTTAAAGCCTGTTCGGATTAAATGTTATTAGTGGATAACAATAAGATTTGTATTTTTTAAGATACAGTCAGACAAGTACTCAGCTAAGGTCCAGTAGCATTTACAAGCAGGATGCAGAAATGCATTAGTGGCTTCATGTATGTATCCATGTTGTCGGAACATCAAGTATCTTGATGGACAACATGTACAAAAAGATGTTGTGTTAGAATAATAATACAAACTATTGATATAAGTCTTACATCATAAGTGGATGATGTAAGAAGGTTATCAAATGTCAAAATCCAATAGATTGTTGGTAGTTGTCATAGTAGTTTTTCCTAAAAGGTAAAAGAGATTACTTTTGTAGGAGGGACAGTAAGTTGGAGAGATTTAGCAACAAAGTCTTGTTAACTCTATACTTAGCCAAAAATATTTTACAACTCTATAGATGCAAAATTATCTCAAGGATGAGATGTCTCCTAGAGAGAATCTCATAGGGAGATAAGGAGAGACGAAATTCTAAAAGACTAAGTTCTGTTAGATCTTTATCACTAGTCACTTGCCATAAGTAGTGAATGAAGATTGGAGATAAGTGTCCAATTGGAATTATGGACAAGTGGGAGATTATTAGAACTAATGTCCAAAACTTCAATTGATCATAAAGATATTTTAGATGTAATAAATATTGTTGATTATTCCTTGATTTGATTATTGAACTTTGAGCATACTTATTATTGTTTTACATAGCACATATGTGGTTTTGTATATTTACCAGTTATATACATGTAGACAATCCCTAAGTTGCATTGAATTTGATTATGGTGTGAGCAATGATATTTGTCACATATTTGTCATATAGAAGACCAAAGTCAAAAGTCCCGTGTAGCTTATTAAAGTGTTATTCGTAGTCAAAAGTGGAACCGGGAATTCCACCTAGACTATAACACGTTAACCTTGGGATTTGTCTCAACCAAGTGAATCAGTATGAATTCAAGTTGACATAGTTGATGTTATAACAAAGTAGGCTTATACAAGGCTATGCACTAAATAAGACCGTGTGAGCCATCATTCCTATAATGACTGTCATAGAGAATGATGAGCGTGCACGATGATTTATAAGTATTACTCTAAATCCTGAGACAATTGTGAACCAGATGTCAAGTGAGGATTACTTTGATGTACGGAGTGAGATGAAATTATGTGGTCACACATTTTCTGTATGTTGGGTAATCAACATATAGCATTGTGAAATATTACTCTTCAAGAAGGAGTCCAAGTCCTTTGTAGGTGAACAAAGAGATAAGAAAATTATTCTTGTTTTATGATCAATAAGAATGATTATTCTGTGTCTCAGGCCCGAGCGTTTTCAGTGGTATTTAACTGAAACTGTGTATAAGGATGAGTTTAATCTCACAAGGTACATTAGGATAAATCAAGAAGTTTGGATCCAAGTACTCAAGGAAAAAGATGTGGTGAACAAAGTGACAGTTAGTCATCTTTGGTTCAATTGCGGAATGTATTTCATAGAGAGGTAATATGCTAAGTACATCATGAAGAATTAATTGTTTATTGCAAAATATGATTTAGAGTTTAATCACATTTATTTAGTGGAATTATTTGTGATTTTTTGTCAAGGTGATTAGTCATTGGATGACAAGATTTCACGGGACTAAAGTAGCTAAATCTATTTTTCTTCCGAGTCCCTTCTTGAGCTGTTGTAAATTGACTAAGTGATTATGAGTTTCAGTTATTTATTTATTTATTAATTGCATGTGTTTTTATTTAAATAAGATATGAGCCATAAATTAATATTTATATTAATTTGGTTTGTTTTATTTATTTAAATATGGGCTAGATAATTTAATTCTTAAGGGTCATTAATTTGGAGGAGTTTGGGTTAAGAAATTAATTTCTAGAGCACAGTCCATAGAAAATGAGTATTGGGCTTATAGGATAAAACCAAGAGGCCCAAGCAGTCTTGAGAAAGACTAGGCTAGGGTTAAAACCCTAGCCCTAGGATCATGGGGAGCATAATACTCCCCATGCCTGGTGGCTACAAGGAGATTTAATCCCCTTGTGGCCGTGTGCCCTAGTGCCGCACAAGGGGAATTAATGTAATTATTTATTTATTTAAATTAATTACGGGTTCTAGAACTCTCTCTTTACCTCTTCTCTAAACAGACATGCAGTTATAAATAGAGGTTTAGTTAGAAGCAGAAAAGACACTGAATGGAAAACTACTTCCATTACTACAAAATCAACTGGTAGATACAAGTTTTCAGCAAACTGTAGACAATAAACAATGAAGTATTAAGTGAGTGATTTTTGTAAAAGAAAAATATTATTCTCTTGCTTCTAGTTGTGAGTCCACACTCACTATCATGTTCAGCCATCAAAAAGAAGATTCAGATTTATGAAGAACAATGTTCTTCATGTTCTTCATTGTTCTTCATCATGTTCTTCGTGTTCTTGGAGTTCTTCAAGCATTTGAAGATTTTGGAGCTCTTGGTGTTCATGGTGTTCTTGGTGTTATTTGCGTTCTTCATTAGCTTCAAAGATCATCAACAAGAAAAAGGCAAAAGTGAATTCAAATAGCCCTATATGCCTAAGGAGAGGCCGACAGGATTTGTAAGTAAATCTAATATATGTTTTACTTTAATCTTATAAAAATAAAAAGCATGCTTTCTCTTGAAGTTTATTATGATCCTAGATCAGTTAAATCTGTTTAAAAATTTCTGTTATGTTTTTGCTGTCCTATACCATGTTTCTTGTTAACATGGAGCATGATCCCCAACATCATGGGCTTACTATTATTATGGGTTAATTTTATGGTCAAATAATTTTATTTTATGAAGAGAGCATTGGATCCAATGGTTATGTTTGGGATAGCGCACCATTCTTTGAGTGGGTAACCAGTTACGACATTGCTAGTCAGTGTGGGCCACCCGAGGTCGGACTCGATCGGATTGCTAGTATAAGATGGTACGTTTGTGCAATGTCCGGGGCACTGAAATTGTACCAGATGTCCTTTTGGATTTGTTAACTCTCCTGAGAGAAAGTAATGTCTTAGATAGACTATATTGTTAACATATCACATGTTCCTGATTACATCATGTATTATAAATATATATTGCATCATGACATGTTTTATGCTATAAACTAAGGATAACTATGCTTGTGTTTATCAACTGAGTTCACAAATGATAATGTGTATAACATGTGCATTATTACTCACTAAGTCATGGACTTACTCTTGTATCTTTTCCACCTATTCTCTTATGCAACTTGATAGTTAGCACTGAGGATGGCAGTTTATGGAATGCATCTGGTTCGCTTGGAGGATGTCCTTCGAGTGATATTTGATCATTTGGAGTTGGTGTAACTAGCCTGAATTTGGTTTGGAGGAGGTAACCGATGCCATGACATGATTGACACGATTTACGAGATGTACCTTGAGCTGAAGCCCAACTGATTTAGTGTTGATGTTATGTTTAGTACTTAAGTTGTAATCCTTATGTTACTTTGATGACTGATTTTTTGACCTTAATGAGTTGGTGAAGCAAAAGGGCTCGCTCGAGTGCAATCGAGCGCACATGCCAGTCAGTAGCAGCCAAGACAAACAAGGAAAGAAATCGAGTCTCCCAACATTGTTAGGTTCCTTATCTCCTTAGGTATTCTAACTCATTTAGAATAATTAATCCAATTTCTTTCCAAAATAGGAGCCCTATTTAACATGATATGGTTGTTCTAATAAAATTAGAAAACCATCTTTTAAAAAGAACATTGTCACGTATTAGGTTCTTAGAATTCAAACTCCTATTCCCACTAAAGAAATATCACCAACCCCAAAGCCTTTCCAATAATGGCTTCCATCCAAACTAGACATGGTTGTCCGACCTAAGTTAGGGCACCTTTTTCCAACCACTTTGGAATCATGTCCAAGGTTTATGGAGTCAAACTCCTAAACCAATCCTCATTCATAACTTTCCTAAATTGTTGATCTCAAAGTCATATTCTAAAATAGTTGGAATTGTCATGTTTAAGTCTTGGGAATAAATCCACAACCAATTTCTTTAGGAAATTATCATACGAAAATATTTTTAAAATAAAGAGTTTCTAAAAATATTAAGTTAAGGATTTTTGAATCCATTCTTTTAGGGTTCATGAATTAGGCTTAGGATTTAGAAAAATTATAAATTAATCCATTGGCGTGCCGCCCCTAGAGTGTGTGGCACCCTAGGTACTGCACCCCAGAGGTGGCGGCCAACCACCACAATAAAGTGGTGCCTTAGCCATGGGTTGAATCCATCGAATCCATGGCAATTACCCATTGCTTGGGCATGAGTGAGACTCATGTCCTTCTATGCTTCCAATAATCAAAAACTATGAATGCAAACATGTTTCAATGATACAAAGCTCTTTACAAATCATTGACAAAATTCAAACCATGCACTCAAAAATCAAGACAACATTGATTTCATCTTCATGTGTTTTAACCTTAAGAACTTGAAATAAAATTCCAAGTGCTTCTTTAAACACATCCAATAAACTTGTAACTTTACTTTCTTTTGATCACTAATACATTATATACCGTATATAACATATTCTATAATTAAAGAAATTTTTTTCTTTGATTACCCATCAAAAAGATATCTTACAAGTTTAAACATGTAGCAGGAATTTAAAATTTCAGATTTGGTACAAGTTAGAAAACATATGAAAACGTGTTTAGAAAAAATTCAGAACACTGATCCATCTTTTCCAACGCATTAACCAACCTTTCTACATGCTAAATCAATTATCACATTAATTTTTAAGCACTCACAAGTCATGCGGAAAAATTAAAACAAAACAGTTACTGCTAGAAATCTGAAATTCCAAAATCTGTCGATGAATGAAAAATGGCCCAAAACTCAAACAATTTTAGGACTTGTCTAAGGCATCATAAAAAATTCAGATTCACAGCAGCTTTTTCTGTAAAATTACAACACCACTATTTTTGTATGGTAAAATATAAATAAAATACCAAACGTATCCTATTAACTTGAATCGTTCCAAATCAGATCCTTACATGTTAATAAAAATGTTTTAGGTTAAAGAACGATCAATCAAAATCCTTGGAGCTGCTGGAATTAAAATCCAACACAAACAACATGCAATGGCCGAAAAACACAAACAACATGTGCATAAAATCAAAACTAGGCTTTCTTGAAGTTGGCTCTGATACCTGATAAGTACCAAATGTTACACGTTTAAGCCCCTTAACTCGAATGTGTTAGTACCTTAGTTTCATTGTAATATAATGTTTTGTGTTGTTTTTGTATTTTGTTGTGTTTTCAAGTCTTAATAAAGAAACATATGAATTTCCATCAAATTCAAGCTTGAAATTTGTAATAGACCTTGCTACATTGTTTTGGCCATAACTTTTAGCTCAAAATTCGGATTAAGGCAAGGTCAAGGGCGTTAGAAAGAGAACTCAAAGATAAACAAACCATTAAGAAAAAGCTGAAGCATTTAAGGGGCGCTCAAGCGCCCACATCTGTGACAACAATAGACTTGCCCTGACAGAAAGAGAAAATAAAAGAATAAAGAAAAGATGCATGGGCTATGCGATGTCTGATCAGTATGGGCGTGTATAGGGGGTCTGAAAACACCATATCTTCACATGCCTCCTCTCACCCATGCCTTGTACTTGTAATTAATTAATTTTCTTCTCTTTAAAAAGACTTCATTGAGAGTGCAAAGGGGTTCGTTTTTTAGGGTTTGTTTTGTGCGATTTTAGATTATAAGAGGTTGTGGAGCCATGGTGAGAGAGGAACCATGACCAAGAGCCCTAGAGGCTGTTGGGAGTGGACTCCCCCTTCTTCCTAAGGTATTTTCACATCTCCATTGTTGAGAAACCCCTCCATGTGTGTTGATGAAGCCATTGCTTAATGTTAATGGTTTGATTGTGTTTATTTATGAGATTCTTTGCATATGTGTGATGATTATATAACTTAGAGGATTGCTTTTGTAAATCGTTTTTCATGCCATAATCATCTATGGTGAAGTGCTCATCTTGTCTATGAGGAAGCTCTTTACCTTGGATGAACTCAAGGTTATGCAATGGTTCTTTTTTACATAAATGTCAAGAGAGTATGATAGGTGATGCCTTAGGACCACAGATCGTGCCTCAACTAGTGTTAGGAGGACGAGCTCGTGCGATCCTAAGATAGCTTAGGCTTATCCCTTGAGTTTGGGTATGCTTTTAGGAGGTGCTATAGGTCATGCCAAGGGAAGACGGATCGTGCCTCAATTAGTGTTAGGAGGACGATTTTACCATGTTATTGAAGATGGCTTATCAACAAATCCTAAAAGAATTTTCATGTCGAGGTCGTCGTATGATTGACAACCATTACGTGCTCATATCATGCATGTAATGAGAGTCACTTATGAATGCAATCTATAATTGGTGTGAAGCTTGTGGTGAAACCAACATTCCATGGTTTCATTCATTTTCCTTCATCTTTATCTTTGTTTATTTTTCCTTATCTGCATATCTAGTTTAAAACCCAAAAATATTTTATCCTTTCTTGAGTTAAGTTAGAGTATGCCTTGAACACTTGACGAGCAATCAAACCAACAATTCTTAAGGTTTGACACTTTCAATATAACCCTATCCTACAAGGATTCGTTTTATTGTGAGTGGTTTATAAATTATTATCATTGATTAATCCACATCAATACCAATTGTTGGGATCTTGCGAGTAAACACAGTGGAGAAAAGGGATGATCCCAAAAACTTTTAACTTCAAGATAAGCATGACTAGATTTAAAAGTAAAACACAAGATAATGTTACTTAAATGAGAATTCAGCCTTTCTTAGGCATGTTGGGTTATATAATTCTCCCTTGAATTCCTCTTGCATGTTTGTTGATAAAGAACTTCGAAGAACAAGAATAACTTGTTCTTGAGATACTGATTCAATCTTCAGATCTTTTCTTTGATGATTGAATATGACTTTAAATGTGATCTCACAAAACTATTCTCAAAAGAGTAGCTAGAAGCATTGAGAGAATAATTTTATCTCTTGTATATTTTAGAACCTTAACGGTTGCGAGAACTTGTGTCTTATGCTTCTCTATGGACCTCTATTAATAGATTTAGGTTTGCTTGGAGAAGAGTTTAAGAGGGAATTCTAGAACACCCAGGAACACTGGGATTTTGGCCAGAAAGGGGAAAAATTTCCCCTTGTAGCCACTGACCATGGGGAGAATTATTCACTCCATGAGCCTAGGACTAGGGTTTTTACCTTAGCCCAATCTCTCTTATCCTTTTAGCACAATGCTATTTTTCTTTGGATTATGCTTAGGAATTAAATTCCTTTATCCCAAATCTCTCCATATAATGGCTTTCTTGAGAATCAAATTCTCTAGCCCATGTTTTTATAATAAAACAAGCCTTATGTATATTATTTCTAGGCCCAGGTTTTATTAAATAACTAAGGCCCGAAGTAACTAATCATCAATTTACATCAGCTGAAAGAGGGACCTAAAGGGAAAAATACAATTAGTTCCAATAGGCTAGTGACTCTTTATCACACGACACTATTAATCACAATTGATTTCACAAAACAAATATGACTGCACTCTAATTTGTATTTTGATTTAATCAATTAATCTCTTGTGATGTACTTATTAAATGCATATTACCACTCTATGGAATCATTTTGTAGTTGAATCAAAGTCTACTCATTATCACTTTATTCACTACCTCTTTTCCTTGAGTATCCAAATTTAATTACATAATTATCCTTTGTACCCTGAGAGACTCCTCTCACTATGTACATAGAAGTTTCAATAAATTACATTGAAACACTCAGGTCCGAGCTTTAGGATAATCATTCCCATTAAATTTTTAAACAAAGGGAATGTTTCTTATCACTTTCTTCTTTACAAAGGACTTGGATTCCTTCTTGAAGATAGATCCTCCCACAATGCAATATGCGATCACCCAATGTACTGAGGTTTTGACCGTTGGTATTTCTCACTCTTTAATACATCAAAATGACCTACACTTCACATCTGGGTTTACAATCTTCTCAGGATTTAGAGTAATTGTCATAAGTCGTCGTGTACGTACATCATTCTTTATGATAGTTATTTAAAAAAATGATGACTCACATGGTCTGTTCGGTGTATAGCACCACCTTGCTATTACACCAATATATCACCCCCAAGCCCACCTACTTCTGCCGATCAAGAAAAATCATTAAGGTCGACATGTGATATTCTAGATGGAATTCTCAGTTCCATTTACGACTACAAACAATAATTTTAATAAGTTACAAAGACATACGACTATGATCTTCTTTGTGATAATCTTCATTACTCACACCACAGTCATATACAATGTAACTTAGGAACATTACATGCATACAATAAGAAAATATACAAAATCACATATATGCAATGTAAAACTTCAATATATATGCCCAATGTTCAATAATCAAATAAGGGAATCAACAACATTTATTCATTACATTAAAAATATCATTCAATCAATTGGAGTTTTCGACACCAGTTCCAATAGCAAGTGGCGGTGCTTGTCTACTTACAAACATCTAAACCATTACAAGGGTTGTAAGTGTGTTTTCTTGTACTTGAACTCTTCTTAGCGAATTGGTTTCCTGAGTTTGGCTACCCAAAAGTGATGTTACCTTTGATCTACTATTCCAAGGGTTTCCACTTGGTTCAACAAATTAGTTTTGTTGATGTGTGGTTGATTTCTTATTGCTTTGTGGTTTGATATTCTACTGTTGTAATATTGCATTGGGGGTTAGAACTTGCATTTTTCACTATGTCGCCAACTTCCAACACAAACTCCAAGTGACATTTGTCCACATAGCTTTTCTATCTACTCTGAGAAGTCAACATTCTCTATTCGATGAGGGCAACCTTCTTCCTTGTGACTTGCACTATATGTGGCCTAGTAGTTGTCTCTGACCTACTTCACCCTAGTATAAGGTTGAACGACACTTACACTCATACGATGCCATTGCAAGGGTTGCCTGGAAGCTATTGTTGTAGGCAAACTTGATAAAAGGCAGGTACTAAATCAAACTTCCCTTAAAGTCAAGTACACACATCCTCAGCATATATTCTAGAATCTGGATGGTTCTTTCCAACTGACCATCAGTCTGCTGGTGGAAGGTTGTACTAAAATTCAACTTTGTCATCATGGCCTTTTGTAAACTCATCTATAACCTCAAGGTGAATTGAAGGTCTCGATTCGAAACGATGGCCACTGGTATCTAGTGTTTCCTGAACAATATCCTTAATGTCCAAGTCAACCAACTTCTGCATAGAATCTGTAATCTTAATGGGGATAAAGTGTGTGCTCGTTGTTAGCCTATTAATCATCACCCATATGGTGTCCTACCCGGTTAGTGCTTTGGGCAGACCCATTATGAAGTGGTTGAAGGGGCCCTGTTGGCCGCTAATGTTCTGTCTTCACCTGCTGACAAGCAAAACACTACTCCACATACTTGGCGACCTCTCACTTCATGTTGCTTCGCCACTAATGCCATTTCAGGTCCTGGTATATCTTAATACTACCTGCACGCACCATGTAAAGAGTTTGGTGTGCTTTCTCCATGACATCTCTTTTCAGCACTTCATCGTCCAGTATGCATACCTAATTCTCATATCTTAGAATCTCGTCTCAAGTTATTGAGAAGTAGGGCGTCTCGCCTTGGCCTTGAGCTCGGTGCATCTCAGATCGTTCTCTTCCGCTTCCTTGATCCTATCTACTCCTTTCTTGGCATTACATCTAAATTGGGCTTTTCCATTTTCAAGACTAGTTACAATTGGGTGGGTACTACTACTAACACTTCCCCTCTTGATTTTGGCTCAACGAGTCTACCACCACATTGGCTTTACGAGGATGATACTGAATGGTGCAGTCATAGTCCTTGATTAGTTCTAGCCATCTACGTTGTATCATGTTAAGCTCTTTCTGGGTGAAGAAGTATTTGAGGCTCTTATGGTCAATGTAGATCTTACACTTCTCCCTATAAAGGTTATGCCTCGAAATCTTTAAAGTAAAACTATCGCTATCAGCTCCAAGTCATGAGTAAAGTAGTTTTTCTAGTTGTCTTTCAATTGATGGGATGTGTAAGCTACTACATTTTCGTTCTACATAAGTACACAGCCCAACCCCTTTGTGGACGCATCATTGTATATGACAAACCCTCTTATTTTCGTGGGAAAGGTAACCATTGAGGCAACGACCAACCTTCGCTTTAACTCTTGGAAGCTTCCTTTGCTTGCTTCGTTCCACACATAGCTTGCGTTAATCCCTGTCAAAGTGGTCAACAGGCAAGAGATTTCGAAAAATCCTTCCACGAACCTCTGATAATACCCGACTAACCCCATAAAGTTTCAGATCTCATGTACATTGGTTAGTCTTTCCCCCTTGACCACTACTTCAATCTTGCTTGGCCTACTGAGACACCTTCGTTAGACACCATGTGCACAAGAAATGACACTTTCTCTAACCAAAGCTTACACTTCTTGAGCTTAACAAACAACTTCTTCTCCCAAAGTTTGTCCAACACCGCTTGTAGATGATTCTTGTGTTCTTCATGACTCATTGAGTACACCAAAATGTCGTCGGTGAACACCACCACGAACCAATTCATGTAATTCCATAATACTCTGTTCAACAAATCCATAAAGAAAGTGGGTGCATTGGCTACCCCAAACAGCATAACCAGAAACTCGTATTGGCCATACCTTGGTAGGGAATACTTATTCTTCACCATGATAAGGTTCAACTCTCAATAATCTATGCACATTCGCATAGTATCATCCTTAATCTTCACGAATAGTACTAGTGCTCTCCATGAAGTTTTAACTCTTTCAACTTTGTTGGCACCATCCAATATGTGTCTTGTGTACCAAAGCGGTTCCTAGCACCAACTAGATTAGTCTTGGCAGCTCCTCCGAAAACACATATGGATACATCTTTACTACTAGAATCTCTTGTAACTTTTTCTCTACATCTGGCTTTATGACGACACAGGCCACATAAGCTTGCCATCATTTTCTATCAACTTCCTTGCTTACATCATAAACACAATGCGCGAAAGAGCTTGCACCCGTGATCCCCCCTATCTGAACTCAATGCCATTAGGTTTGAATATTACCTCCTTTTGTTGGTAATCAATACTTGTGTAATGCCTTGACTGCTATAATCCTTAATCTCAAGTTGATTCTATGTTAGCATTATAGTTTGTTATGAATAAAGACTGTTATTCATTGATTAAATTTTGAACATATAGCATATAGTCTTATGTATGATCCTTGTAATCTAAAATCTATTTTGTTTGTAATTGGCAATAGAATTGGGCATTCCATTAATAAAGACTGTTATACATAAATTTATATGATTTACCTTAATTAGGCAAAGATGAGGCTTCAGGTTAATGCACGAGTGTATAAAGTGGTATACACTGAACAGATCAAGAGTTGCCTTTCCGTAAAAGTACAGTCTTTGGAAAAGACAAGAACTCTCATACTACTTATACCAATAATTCTAAAACCTGAGAGAAAATGGACTTAGATGTCAAGTGGATGTCAATTTGGTGCATCAAAGAGTGAGACCTTAAATGTGGTCAACATCCTCTATGCATTGAGTAATCACATGTAGCATTATGAGGGAAGTTTCACTCAAGAAAGAATCCAAATCCCTTTTAATTTAAAAATGATGAAAAATTTCTCCTTGAATATGATTGTGTAAGTATTTATTTGCAATATCTGATCATAACATTTTGGTAAGGAAACTTCTAAAATATAAACTCGTGAAAGGAGAATTCACAGGTAGAGAATAATAAAGTTAAAATCCCGTACGCAAGGAATAAGAGGCAGAGAATTCGTGTGATAGTATCACAGTCCTAATTCTGCTACGGAGAATCTCATGGTGGAATTATACTCAACTATAAGTGAGTAAAAAAAAACTTTATTGATTTAATCAAGAATAAATTTTAAAGTGAAGTTGCAATTGTTTAGTGGAATCAGTTGTAATTAAATAGTGTCTTGATATAGTTAGAGACTATTTGAACAAAATTTATTTTTTCCTTCACGTCCTTCACCAAGCTATTGTAAATTAACCATGAACAGACTTTTATTTATTGGCCAGCTTGTTTTAATTTATTAAAACATGAGTTAAAGAAAAACTATTTAGAAATTACTAGAGAGGTAAGTGGTGTAACTGGTATCATTTCCTATAGGCATAACCTCTTAGAGGTCATCTGATACCACCTGTAACGCTCTAACCAATTAACATAGGGTCGGTACATAGAATAATCAAATATTCCACATGGCACTACTTTACCTTAACAACGCAGTGGAGAACGGTGATGATCATAGCCTACTACTCAGCCATAGGTGTTGGTAGAACTCATCATCACTTTCTGCGGCTAAATCTGTAAAATTTCACAATTTTACACATAGCAATGATGAGTCAACAGCTCAATAAGTAAACACAATTCCAACTAATGTTTGTGACATGAGCCCTTAATTCAAAACTTCTCCCTCTTGTTTATTTTAAAAGCTGGTTTTCAAAATCCAACGTCTTTTATTTAAAAAATACATGCAAGGTTTTCATAAATCTTGAGTAACCTAAGCGCTTTAGTGAAAATCTCAGTGTAAAGAGAAATGTAAATTACAATAAAACATACGGTTTTACAGATTCATATAAAACAAGAACTAATTTCCGATCTTCATTGATTGAGAAGAATCTAGGAGAAAGCTGTAGATTATGCTTACTCCGTAGAGTTTAATTTTACAACAAAAGAACAATACTTTCCAGAAAACTAACGAACAAAAAAACAAAGGATTAATTAAAAGAATACTTATCAAAACGAGTTGCCCCTCACCATACAGAAGCAATGAAAAACAAATGCGTGAAGTCATGAAGCAATGGATGTCACTTGGTTCTTGTAATGACCATCAGAGTGAGATCAAGGAGTGCCCTCCTTGACCTTCTTACATCTTCGTCATCACTCTCTGGTAGAGAATAAATTGCTGCCGTGGCAAGGTTGGCATGCTTTGTGGCCAGCTCCCTTGCCCTTTGTATTCCACGACTCTTCCCGAGATACTCAAGAGCCTTATATTTCCAGATAGAGATCAACTTTCAGTAATTGAATTTAATAAGGTAATAGTAGTCTATTTATTTGAAATAATATGTTCAGGTAGGTCCCATAAATATTTCAGTAACAGTGAAATAAACTGATCTTAACCACAATAGAACTGAACAACATGCACATCCAGTTTCCAAAAGTAATAAAATGCTAACACACTACCTTTAGGTCAATGACACAAGTCCTTTTTTTTTCTTCCTTTTCTTTTTTCTTTTTTTTTTTTTGGTTGTGGATGAATGATTATTTCATTACCAAACCAAAGAATACAATCAAACCTAGCAAAAAGCTAGAATCGAATCAACAAAACAAATCCCAACAAAGGGACCTAAACCCAAAACAACATACCAACAAACTAACACAAAACACTAAGGACACGTTTAGTACGCGGAATGGCTATTCTAATGAATAATCTTTATTAAGAATGGAAAAGTGGAATAGATTAGTCTTGTAATAACCATTCTCATAGCCATGAGAGAATTAGTTTTTCCCTCAATTGAAAGAATAGTCATTCCCTCATAGCTATCGGGATGGCTATTCTAAGGCTAATCAATTTAACATCTTCTATACTTAATAAAGGCTACTCCAAATAATAGTCTTTCTGAGTACCAAACATAACCTAAACAGAGAATAGACCTGCAATCAGTGTAGCACATCCAACCCAATGCCCCAATTTTCACAAATGACAATAGTAGATGTTGACACTTTGAACCTCCCTTTACAGTTAACTCTATGCTTAATATCCCAAATAATAGCATTCAAAATCTGATCTTCAGATCTAGGAGTATTGCCATGACGAATAGCATTTATATGTAGCCAGAGGTGATAAACCACTGCAGCTAAACTCAACTTACAGAGTAGAACTTAAGCTTCCAACCTCCAATCCCTTAAGCCAAGAGACACAACCACAGCCCAATCTACAGGAGGATCCACCATGAAATTTTTCCTCAAAAGGCACTTCCATAACCGAACACTAAAGCCACATCCAAAAAACAAGTGGTCAGTTGACTTCAATACAACCATGGCAAAAGGAGCATGAGACATCTCCCCCATAACCCCAACCCAACATCTTTTCACCAGTAGAGAGACCATGCCTAAAGACAAGCCAAAGAATAAAAGCTTGTTTAGGGATAGCTAGACCATACCAAACCAAACTCCAACATTCAACTTTAGGATTCTTCCTCCTAATGTCCTCCCAAGCAGCTTTACAAGAATATTGGAAATTCTTTGAAGTCACCTACAAGGCTTGATCAACAACAGTAATTTGAACGCTAGGCAATTGGCTTTGAACATGTACAAGAGCCTCAAACCGAGCAGGACCCCAATTCCACCTTTTATCTTGCAAAACTGAAGCTAATTTAGCTTCAAGAAAACTGCCAGCATCATACGCCATCCTAAAACCAAACTTATCCACCAAAACCCTACTCGGATGCCACCAATCCAACCAAAGAAAAATGGAAGAGCCATCCCCCACCTTAAATCGAATGAGTTGTTTGGCAACATCCCTAAACTTCAAAATCTTCCACCAGCACCAAGAACAATTTTGGGGAATCTTAAGCCTCCAAAAGCATTTCCCCTTCGCTCAATGATACAAGTTTAGTAGCCTCTCCAATACATCAATACCTGATTCAGGTCTTAAGGGAAAACAAAATTAAAGTTTCATTGTCCCACAAATGGATGGGACGACACTCTTTCAGGGTAACAAATGGGGATGGTTTGTGGGAGATGGGTCATTATCAAAGTGAGAATAATCAAAAATAGAGATGAGTCATAAAACTGTGTAAGGAAAACATGGTCTGGGCACAAACCTTTTTCATGAACCAAAGCCATATTTCTGAAGGAACAAATGTAGAAGGGAGCTACGAAATCTAGAAAGCCACCTTTTTGTTCCTAGAGTTCCACATTTCTTTTCCTCACTCCATGTAAGCATGCTAACTTAAGCATTGGAGTGTCGTCGGCTCCGGCCGAGGACATTCTGACATCTCTCTATTTTGCAAGTATGCCCCTCTTACACTAGGGGAGCCCTCTCTCAGTCAAACCATACAATGGCTATTAGGATCGTTGACCCATAGGGGAAGACGACCAGAAAATTGCACTAACAAATTTTAAAGCCTCAAACTTTGTTGCACATTGTTTTAGTATCATTTTTTTTTTATTACTATGTTTTAACATTAATTGATAGAAGAAAGATTGCATGCAAAGCATGGTGCTTTAATTTTGAAAAGAAAGCATGCACACCAAGAATGCACCTAGCAATAAGAAATTTAAGGTAACACTTAATAGAGAAAAGCATAATTAGAATCTTCAAACGTTGAAACTAGGATCATCGTTGCACAGAAAATATCATATAAGCTTACAAGATCAACATTCGCAGGGTTGTCAAATCCCTGGTCAACAACTGCATGCAGCTGAGGGAACTCTTCCATGGCAAACAGTATTGGAGCAGTTACGATTCCCTTCAAAATGATTTGCAAACATGATTACAACAAAACCAACTGCACTCATCAGTATATATTCTAAGTAGGCTTTAATAAAATAATAACTAACATATGATCTATAAATAGTCATCTGGCCCACTGTAAAAGAAACTCAAAAGTTACCAGCATGTGAAAGAAAAGTTGAGAAAAGTATTTCTATTTAGCCGTCAAAATGAAAGATACTAGCTCTAGTAAACAATTGAAGAAGTGCCCTTGAACCCAAGGAATTATCAGGATAAAGTCTGCAATAACAAATTGTACACTTAGGAAATGCATTAAACACATTCCATGCAAGATGTACACAAACTTGTTTGCAGAATATTACCAATGTTGACTAGTTACATTGGTACAGATTGAAAAATACGGATTCATACGATCTACTATAGCTGTAAGGCACAACACCTTGGGGGAACATGGCGCTGAATACAGTGGATATGCTTGACACAAAAATTGGAGTCTTTCTCAAATCCAACCCTTAAAGAGAATGATGATACAGCAATTGCAAACTGCCAAAACATGTGTGGCCCATAGTTATGCTAGAAGCAAATAACATTCCAATAAATTGTCTAAGCCTCTGGATAGACAAATATTGACTGTATGAACTCAAGGTCTATTCATTCTAGGCATAAATTTTGCAGAGGTCAAGTGCCACGGTTAGTTGGGATGCATGCAATGAGATATCACATTAAGGATAGATGAATTACATGGCGGATGTCAGATAATGAACCCTTTCCAAGGGAAGCTGATGTGCCTGTGAAATCGAGAACATCATCTATCAATTGATAAGCCAATCCCTGGAAAAGAAAGAAAATACATCAAAGGTCAGCTCTAGAGATAAATATAGTGAAGGGGAAAAAATCATAAACGTTCCCAGGTAGCAAGGGAAGGCATCCAGTTCAGCCTTGTTTGCAGGCCTCCACACATAACTGCAGGCCAGTTAGGGTACAGAAGACAAATGCTTTGATTTATGTGTTTCATTTAAAATAGGAAGAGAGGCCAAGTTACTTGAATTAGAAAGGAAAGCTTCTTTATGCTTTCATCATTTATCTCAATTTTTCTGTTTCTGGACATGGTTACTAATACAAGAAGCTGCTGCTAAGCTTGCTTTCTACAGTAATTAACAGAACAGAATTCAAAGAATTTACAAACCAGATTTTTGCCATACTCATAAGGTAGCATTGCAACTTCTGTTGTCTGCCCAGTGAGAAGGGCAATCGCTTTGCAGCTGTTGGCAATCAATGATGCAGTCTTGTAGTACGTTTTCTGCATATAATATTCCATGCTGCAATCACAAAAAAAAAAAAAAAAAAAAAAAAAATCTTATTGTTAATGATAGAAATGTTCACTCAATATTCTGGAGGTGGCAATAAAGGCACCATCAAACTACCAATTATTATGCCATTAATGCAGACATACAAAATCAGATTTAAATGAGAAAGTGCCAGATATGCCCCATGGGCAACCACTTACTGGCGATGGAGAGCAATGAACCTTAAAATTACAGCAATATATTAAGGGTATCAGAAATGGGTTTCTGCAAGAGATAGGTTTCTAGGTGATCTCTCCCTCTTGGCCTGAGTTTTTGGTAAACGAAAAACTGTGCATAGGGTTTTAGAATTAGAAAAAGCATTTTAAGGGACCAATTGATGTTTTACAATATGGTAATCAGAAATTTATATGAACAGGGTTTTGAAAAAAAAAAATTGGTAAGTAATCAAAATATCAGGGTTTTAAACATTTTAAGGAACTAACTGACGTTTTACAAAATAGAGACAAACATCAAAACTGTAAAAAACCATGGAGGTGTTGAGGAGAAACAATAGGAACAAAAAGACCAAGAGGAAAGAGAAAAAAGAAAGCAGCTAGAACAGAAACGAGACTCTCAACAGAAGAAAATATAATGAGCTACTAAATCCTAGGACTTGAAACCAAACTAAATCTGATAATTGATGAAAGGACCATTACCCTACTGGTTCACTGCTCAGGCAAAAAAAACCATGGAGGTGTTGAGGAGAAACAATAGGAACAAAAAGACCAAGAGGAAAGTGAAAAAAGAAAGCAGCTAGAAGAGAAATGAGACTCTCAACAGAAGAAAATATAATGAGCTACTAAATCCTAGGACTTGAAACCAAACTAAATATGATAATTGATGAAAGGACCATTACCATACTGGTTCACTGCTCAGGCAAAAAACCACGTTGCTCTGCAGTAGATGAACAGTGCCCTATGAAAAGTACTTACTAAAACTTCTTTCTTGCTAGTTGAAATGCTAATAGAAGCACCTAGCTGATGACCACTGATTAATTGCTAATGTTCTCATCCAGTTTGGTTTGTAAGACACCAATCCCCCCAAAAAAAAACGATCTGTCCATTTCTTGCCAATTTCCTGTGCATCACTTACATAAGTAAATGCACACGAGTAATATATCACTGTGTATGTTTTTGTGGGCACAATTTAAACCATGCTTTTAGCCCAACAAAGAAAAAATTCAAACATCCAAGATTAGCCATTTGCTGGCCACTCCTAGTGGCATTATGTCACACATTGGCAACGCATGAAATAAACTTGGATCAGGGATTCTAAAAAGACAACCAGATTCTCTTGGTGGTAGCTAGCCTTGGACAACAAAGCCAAGAAGGCTGTTATGTCATACCTAGAAACTTGAATCGACAAATGCATTTAAGCATGCACCACTGCATTGGTGAACCTGGAAATCTTGGTTAGAAAGGCAAACAAACTTGGCATTCCCAAGGCCAATACGCATGTCATGATTAATAAGCTACGGTCACTCTGCCTCAACTGGACACAAGAAAAATTTAGTTCAAAGGGTGAAGACTAGCTTGGTGGATTCTGGTCGATACAGGCAAATAAGACTGTCAGGTACAAAACTCCACAAACCCTTTGTAGCCCATTTAACTACATGTCAAATGTTTATAGTCTAGACACTCCCTACAAAATAGATGTATGATTGCGCATTTTGATTCTTAAGCTACAAGAGGATCACAACATAATACAAGAGATATATGACATTAAAATGTCAGTTTGGACAGTAGCAACAAGTAGCTGCAGAAAGGAACTTGACAACACATGAGATGACCATTTAAAGCAATGTCAACTTGTAGACCTAAATCAGAATTGCACATAAAAGTCATGAATATTAACATAACATTTTTTTTATAAGTAATTCAATCTTATAAGAATTCGCAAAGGGGCGCAAACCCAAGTACACAAAGAGTATATAGAGAAACACCTGCTTCGAGGGAGGAGAAATGTAACGCCCTAAGTCCCATATTAGAAAGATGAGTAGCCCACATAAATTAGGTGGTTTATAAAGACATTCATGAGTACTAAGTCTCATATTGCTTACTTACTAGGTGAAATTAGACTTTATAAGTGATTTTAAGGAAGATCCATATTGATTAATCTTTTTAGGGTGACAGCGCAGATATAACTAGTGTTTTCTTTTGGTCATTACAAATGGTATCAGAGTCACCTAGTATTATAAGCACCGTATAACGTGGCCCTGACCAGAACATCAGGGATTTAAAGAGGGAGTTTATAACACCTCATCCCATATTGAAAAGATGAGTAGCCCACATAAAGTAGATAGTTTATAAAAACACTTATGAGTGCTAAGTCTCACATTACTTACTTATTAAGTGAAACTGGACTTTATAAGTGATTGCAAAGAAGCTCTAAATTCACTAGTCCTTTTGGGGTGACAGCGCAGATGTGCCTAGTGCTTTTCCCTGAGTTGTTACAAGAAAAAACACAGATCCAAAAATTCCAAAAAATTAGTGAAGTGAAAGCTACTTGTAGTAGTCATCTAACCATAAGGGTTTTGAACATAATATCTTTTTAACTCTTACCACTATTCTCACATAATCTTCAAAGTTTTAGAAGTTTGTGTTCTCTCTAAATGCACCATATCACACAAAGGGGGGCCATCCTCCAGGCTTCTAAATTGCGGTGACTATCAAATTAGTCTCCCTAGCTAGCCAATAAATCCACCACCCGGTAGACATTACCCACTCTATCCCGAAAAGATGGAAAACCGAAGCCCACAAGTCTCTAGCTACTTAACAAAGGAGATGGAGCAGAAGTTTATCCATGAATTCACCCCTCTTCTTACACAAGCAACACCAGTCCATTACAAAGACTTTCCTTTTTCTTAGATTATCCAAGGTCAAAATTCTCCCCAACACTGTTGTCCAAACAAAGATATCCACCCTTGAAGGCGCCTTGCTTCTCCAAGTGCACTTCCAAGAGAAAAGATAGCTAGCGGGGGGGACCAAGCTCATGATAAAAAGATCTAACCTCAAATATTTGCCTTTTGGAGGGGGACCAACAAATCTTATCCTCGCCTCCTCATCTTAACCCAATAGAGGACAAGAGGTCGAAAAATGAGGTGACCAACTCCATCTCCCAATCCTGCACAACTCTTATGAAGGTAACATTCCACTAACAAGTGTCATTCAAAAACTGCACATGGTCTACGATCGAGGTCTCGCAATGCTAAACAACACCAGGAAGGCCTCATTCAAACTCATGTCTCCAACCCACACGTCATGCCAAAATCAAGATCCCAAACCCATCTCCAACCCCAAATCACACAAATCTAGAGAAATCCCCCCGCCTGCCCCCCCAGTAGGACCCATGCAACGCATTGGAGCACCACCCTCCCCACAAGCTCTCGAATTTAGCTTCCACCACCGTTTTCCATAATACCTCCCTCTTCGGGGCATAACACCAAAGCCATTTCTCCAACAGTGCTCAATTGAACCAATTGACTAGATGAAATTTAAACTTGTCACCGAATCCTCCCCAAGAAATCCCCCTGAATTTTCTCGATTCAGTTAGCAATTCCAACTGGGATCAAGCAAAGGGACAGAAAATAAGTAGGCAAATTAGAAATAGTGCTTTTAATCAAAGTGATCCTACTACCCTTTGACAAATAAAGCCTCTTTCAGCCTACCAAACATTGTTCCATCTTTTCAAAAATATCATTCCAGATAGATTTAGCCTTAAACAAAGGCCCCAAAGAAAGTCCCAAATACGTCATGGCCAGTGAAGACAACCTACAGCCAAGGATACTAGCCAAACCTCTAACATCATCCATGGCAACAACGGGGACTAATTCTGATTTGGCCAGGTTATATTTCAACCTCAAAACAGCTTCAAAACATCCTTTCCTCCAACCAAAGCACTGAGCCACCTTCCTCCACCGAAAAGGCAAACAATTTTGCCTCTACGAAGAACTTCTACTCCATCTTCGACTAGTGTCTCCACACACCAAGCACATCATTACCGACAAGGAAACCACGGGCAAGTCAGTGCCCCCCCAAAAGGCGGAGCCACCCCAGCGAAGCAGCACCCACCCAAGAAGAGAATATGACACACACCAGAAATAAGAGGAAAAAGTGTTTAATGGATGATCGAGGCTGAGAGCTAGTGGAACACAACTTCACATGCCACCGTTAGCGGAGAGAGAGAGAGGGAGGGAAAAGAGAGAGAGAGAGGAAATAATGTCTTTAACGACCTAACTACTATTGCAGGAGATCAAGAATTGAAAGCTCTTCTCTACAAAAATAAAGTGTTGTGTTTATGGGACTTCAAAATCTAGTTTATAGCATATAGTTCAAAATAAAGAAAACGTAGAGAGCATACCTACATCGTTGCTCAGATGTATTAGTAATTTGCATGGTCTCACCAGTCACAAGATGAGCGACAGCTTCTGCTAGTAATGATACAACCTAAGGATACACAGTGATGGTGCAGACAATAGATTGGAAGCTGGAAACAGAAAAGAAACTGCATACTATCTATCCTTGCTCAATCTAGATTTTCCAGTTCATTAACATGATGTACATGCATACCTCTGTGTTTTGCAATGAGGCAAGTGCCACACAAGCTCGAGAGAGCAGAAAATCTCCTGCTAATACTGCTAACTGCATCACAAACAAAAGGCAAAAGAAAAAAAAAAAAAAAAACAATGTTAGGCTACACTACTCCATAACTTAGATCTAATGAACATCACAGGAAGCGGATATACAGCATTAATATTTTTCACCAGCGGAAAAAACCCTCAGTACTATATATATATATATATTTCCTTTTTCTTGTGATGCAGTTAGCAGTATTAATTTGTTTCTCCATAACGTAGATCTAATAAACATCACAGGAAGTGGATATACAGCATTAATATTTTTCACCAGCGGAAAAGCCCCTCAGTAATATATATTATTCTATAAACCAGAAGGGGAAAAAATGTTATCTTAGATTGCGCACATTAGCAGATAGGAGTAATGGGTTATGATTAGCAATTAATCTCCACCCCACAAAAGAATGAGCTCAATCATCAACTAAACTTTACATAAAACACAAAGGATAAGTCACCTAACAATCTAAAAGGGACAGCAAGGTGAAAGTCCAATGGTTCTGGACTTTACCATGAAGAACTGCCAGGTTGAGACTTATCAAATACATGATTTGCCCTCTCCCTACAAATACATAATATAAATTATTGGGAGTTATTTGTACTAATTCTATTTGACAAGGGCATATATATAACTTTTCATTCTCTGGGAATTTAAATATCACTAGTCCCAACTTTGGGGAACGTAGGGTTTTCTTTTCACAAACTCTCTCCCTCTCTTTCCGGGAGTCCTTTCTCTCACACTGACTGGAATTCTCACTCTGGTATATTGCTGGCCAGCATGATATTCAGCCAGCAACCATGCAGGTAACGTTGTTTTGTATTTTCTCCGGATCGGTTTACGTGGGTTCCCTTCGTCTGCTTCGACGTTTCTTTGCATCCAGGTTGGGTTGCTATTATTCTTCTTTTTTATTGGTGCTGTTTGCTATTGTTTTTCTTATTATTGTCCATATGGCAACCACATCTGGAACTGAAACTAAGGATTCATCACTGTTAGGGCAAACTCTAGTGCCCAACAAATTACAAGTGTTCTTCTTGATGGTAAGAACTGTTATAAAATTTTTTTTTTATATAAGTAAGATTTTATTAAAAAGAAAAGAGCTCCTACGTACACCGGGAGTATACACAAGGAACTACAAAAAACGCCCAAACCCAAAATAACAAGACATCCCTATAAAGATCCCAAACCCAATACAACAAGGCACCCCTAAACCCGCAAACACGCCCTGTTTTTAATCCGGTTAGACCCAATGCTCCCAACATCAAAGTTAAGAGAGCATTCCAAATTCTTCCGCTCCCTCCATCTCTTTGATTTTAAAACAGAACCCCCTTCTTCCGCAAACACGTCATCTTGCTGATGTCCCTCTTCGATGTCACTCAACAGATCGAAAAACTCTTTCTCATCTCCCCCACACGAGATCCCCAGAAATGAAGCGATACCCATCGCATCAGCCACAGCCTCAGGATAACCATCAGCCCCCAGAACTCCATCCTCATCCCCAACCTCCGAGATGTTCCAAGGCAGGGCAAAGACTTCCCCAAGCACTTTACTCCTCTCAGACGATTCCCCAGCCTCCACTAAGCTTACAAGCAAGGGAGACCGACCAGAAACCCCGCCACAGGGGCTAGGCTTGAGAAAGCCCTGCCGAAGCATACTGTTATAATATAAATTAAATAATTAATCTATCCCTTCCTATCAGTTTAAACTCTTAGACTAAGTGGTGATTTAACATAGTATTAGAGCAAAGATCTTGAGTTCAAACCCTATCTCTATCATTCACCTCTCTTTTAAATTAAATATTCCACGTATTAGGTCTCATTTATTAAGAGGAAGTTTGAACCCACACATGAGATGAAGTATTAGAATATAAATTAAATAATTAAATCCATCTCTTCCTATCAATTTAAGCTTTTAAGATAAGTGATGATTTAATAAGAACTTTCATTCATGTTCTTGATCTGTTCAACTCTATTTGAGGAGTCGAGGGAAGTTTGCCTTGTTGCTTGAGAATGGCGTTCCCAAACCAAAGACTACCGACTTGGTTGTCGTCCTTCCTCCTCTCTAATGGACCAGAATCATCGTCTCATGCTGACTCTGGTGATCTTCTCCTAGATCCTTCTATGTATCAGCGTCAAGTGGGTCATTTGATCTACTTGACGAACACTAGACCTGATATCACTTTCACCGTCAATGTTGTGAGCCAATTTATGCATGCACCTCAGAATTCACACTTATAGGCTGTCTATTGGATTTTGAGATATCTGAAGTCATGTCCTGGTTTGGGACTATTTTACCATGCTCATGCCCATCCATCCCTTTGATGCTATACAGATTCTGACTATGTTGGTTCTCTCATTGATCGTCACTCTACATCTAGCTTTCGTACTTTTCATGGGGGGAATATCATTTCCTAGAGAAAAAAGAAACAAAGCGTTGTACCTCGATCATCTGCAAAGGCCGAGTATCGTGCTATGGCTCACGGCACATTTGAGATTCTTTGGCTCCGATCTCTTCATACTAAGTTGGGCTATCATATAACTTGTCCACTATCATGCTTTCCATTGATTTAGTTGTTCACAAAGGACTACGCATATTGAGGTGGATATTCATTTTCTGAGGGAGAAAGTTAAGTCTAGTGCTATTGATCCTGTCTCCATTTCTTCAGCAGAGCAATTTGTTGATATTTTTACCAAGTCAGTTGGACCTTCTACCTTGTGTTCTACAATTGTCAAGTTGGGCTTGGTTGATATCTTCGCTCCAACTTGAGGGAGAGTATTGGGAGTTATTTGTACTTATTCTATTTAAGAAGGGCATATATGTAACTTTTCGTTCTTTCGGAGTTTAATATATCACAAGCCCCGACTTTGGGGAACGTAGGTTCTTTTCACAAACTCTCCCCCTCGTGTGTTTGTGTCTCTCCCCAGCATACTTCTTAAATAATACACCTATAATGTAGATGATTTCTATTCAAGTAAGGGTCTGTTTGGGATTGCGATTTTAAAAAGTGCGATTTTAAAAATAGCGACTTTAAAAAGTGCGATTTAAAAACGTGATTTTTGAAAACGCAATTAAGCGTTTGATAAAATCGCAGTTTGGCCTTTAAAATCGTAGTTTAGCCTTTAAAATTCTGCGTTTTCAAAAAGGCACCCCCTTATCTACGATTTGAAAATGCAGAAAATATGCGTTTTCAAATCGTAATTTTTTTAAAAACGCAGTTTCCAAACAATCCAACTTTCTCAATTTAGTTTAAAATCGCACTTATTGTCTACGAAATCGCAATCTCAAACGCACCCTAAATCTTAAATGCACCTAGCTTCCAGCAGTAAAATTCAAAATTGAATCATATCGTCACACATATAAAGTCCCTCGCAGATCAAAATGATAGGGACACAAAATTAGATATAGAGATCGGAAAATAATAGATTGATTTACATGTAGTTATGATTGCAAGGAATAAAAAGAACTTATCAACAATTACGAAATAAAAAGGGGAATTAATCACTTCACAGAGTAAGACAGTACGTGTACCTTATTTCCCATTACAAAATTTACTGAACCAATGCCACGTCTTGTATCCGCATCATCCAATACATCATCATGTAGAAGGCTTGCCACCTAAGAGCATGACATGATCACATCAGTCAAAAAACAGCAACAAGAAAGCTGGTTGACATGAAAGGAAACATGTATAGCAAGAAGACTGCAGAACTCTCCTCCTGGCGTTCTCCAAGGCCATTTCAAATACACATGAACCATGTATCTAACAACCGCTTTGTCCATAAAAATCCTATCCCCTGCCTTCAACCATTTCTTTGTTTGAAGAATTCAAAGTAATTAAGTAAAATCAAGT
Organism: Betula pendula; assembly: GCA_900184695.1. Classification (NCBI taxonomy): domain Eukaryota; kingdom Viridiplantae; phylum Streptophyta; class Magnoliopsida; order Fagales; family Betulaceae; genus Betula; species Betula pendula. The sequence continues at coordinate 133,656 of FXXK01001971.1, forward strand.
GCAAAAGAACAATCAATAAGAACAATAACTTTGTGGTCTATAAAGGAAGGCAAAAGGAAAACTTAGACATAGATAACATGATCAAAACTCCAAAATAACTTTAACACCTATAAAATATAATAAATTGAAATACATGAAGGATATAGTGAGACCCAAAGTATGGATAGCTAAAATAAGCACAATTTGAATTTGATGGTAGATTGTCGGCCATCTAGCATATCAAGATAAAATCCCCAACTCCAAATTAGATTTTTTTTTTTTTGTAGAACTTTTTAGAACACAATGAAAGGAAAATTCTACATTGCATCACAATTTGAGGCAGATATGATTCTTAGTAGAGTGAGTACCAATTAAGTGGAGATTGAAAGACTTGAAAAAAAAAATGGAGATGGAAAAAAATAAGTATTGTAGGACGACAATGAAAGATAAATAAACTGACTAGGAAATAGCAACTGATACTAAGACAGAACAGCAAAAAATCATAATGGAGATGGAAAAAGATGGTATTAGTACAAGTGGATGTAGGACAACAATGAAAGACAAATAAACTGATTAGGAAAATAGAAATTGTTATTCAGATAGGACAGCAAGAAATTTATTTTTAGCATAATAGATAGAAGTACTAAAGCAATGTTAGTACGGCTAAAACTCTCATGTTAGAGTTCAAAAGAGATGCAAATTCGTGTGCATTGGCTGACATTGTTTTTCAATAAAACAATTTAAGATGACCCAATATCATTTGTGATCTCCCATGCAAGAATTGATAATCCAGAGGTGTCCTACATCAGCAAAATATTGCACGAGAGCATTTGATAGAGACTGAAATTCTAAAGAACTGACATGGATCATCTCTGTGATCTCAGCTATACATTGCTGTCTTGTACGCAGTTCCCTTGTCAAAGAATCTCCTGCCGCACTGGGAGATGGTTCTGGTATGGAGACATCCAAAGCTGTTGCCATCAACAATAAAACCTGCATTTTACATATATATGTTATTTCCATACTTTGAGAACAACGAAACGGAAACTTTAAAAAATATATATGTTTAAAAAAAAAAAAAAGAGGAGGATCCCATGTATACTTATGTAGGTGAGCAGGAGTAACTCAAGAATATTCACAGAGCACATCTACAGATGTATCCATATTTATATAAGAGCAAAGTTGAAAAGTTTAATACGTAATTGGTTAAATAAAAAGTAGGAAATAACAAAGATTTCATGTTAATCTAGTATAGAGATCAAAATGAGCATTTGTTTAACCAGTAACTAGTACCCTTAGTCATGAGTCATGACTCACTACACCCCCCCCCCCCCCCCACCGACTCACTGCACACATGCGTGCACAAACACACAGAGAGGAGAAGAAGAAGATGCCTGCAAGGAAACCAGAATGCATTATTCTTCTTCTCCTGTTAATGTTAATGGAAGCTAAGATATGTTGAATCCTGAAGATCACTTCTGAAACAAAAAGTAGAGTTACATTTATCGGATTACTGAAACCATGAATAGACCTGTCACCTGTGACATAAGAGCAAAAGGAGATGGCACAAATTCATAAATCCATGATCTCGAAGTTTCTAGTAAAACGATTGAGTAATTTGATATAGATCTAGGCCTAGCTCCACATTTAAACAAAAAAGTCTCCATACATGGAAAACAGAGCAGCACCCCAGAGCTTTGGGCCTTGTGACTTATGCAAGTCCTTCTACTATCTTGAGGAGAGGAATAACTATCAGAGTGTGATGAAATTTGTGATAAATTTATTTAAAAACCAAAAAAAAAAAAAAAAAACCAAAAAGCGAAATAGACAAAAATTAGATAATGACCAAGTGCTTAAAGTTTCAGTCCAAATTTTATCATCTAACTTATTTTGGGTATTTTTTGCTTCTTTAAGATTCATCATTCAGTCTATGTAAGGATAAATTATAGAGGTAAACTCTACCAGACATCCAAACTTTGATGGCAAATGAAAAAAGGAATTATATTAATCTTGGATTGGATTTGGTAGACATATGTCTTAGATAAGGCAAGTTTTAAGCTTTAAGGTGAATCATTGGGGAACAACTAGAGGTATGAACCTCATATCAGATACTCCTCGATGTTCAGTTGAGAGGGAATTTACTTAGCCTTGCCTTGAGAAGCTGGCCTCAAAAGCTTTACTGAATATATGGCAGTAGTAAGAAAAAACTGGGTCTACTTAGCAAATAGTGGCACCATGTATCTGAGTGAATGGTTTACTAAGATGTCAAAGAAAAGCCAAAATCAAACATGGTGAAAGCAAAAGATGCTACCAAATAAGATGATAACAACCAACAAAAACACCAAGGAAAGAAACCTTCACACTTAGGATAAAAGAATTCTTTTTCTTACCGTGGGACGAAACCTCTTTCCTTCCACTCCCATTTTGAAGAAGTACTCAGCGGCACAGGCAAGCTTAGGGACCTGGACAAGATGAAATCTGGCTCTTATTATATGATAATAAGTTGAATGTTTAATAGACTATCATATCTACTACAAATACCATTATGCATGTCCCAAAAATAATATCCATTACTCTTTTTATATGAATAATAATAATTTATTAAAGGAAAAGGCTCTGTTAGCAAGAAGGATTAAAGAAGCAAGAAGAAAGAAGCAAGAAGAAAGAACAATCAGATACCTCAGCAACAACCATCAACCTCAATCTGTTAGCAAGAAGTGATAGTTCATCAGCAACAAGTGAAAATGGGTCTTGTTCCTGCAGAACAGTAACTTACAATCTCAATTGAGTGGGGAAAAAAAAAAAGAAAAAAAAAGACAAAGACAAGTAAAAACAAAAACAAAAAGTAGTCTCCTAATAAAAGACTAAAATCTGAAGTTTAGTACGGAAAAATATGTGAAGAACTAAATCACGACAATAATTTAACCAAAAGAAGAAATTATATAAGTCACAAGAAGGGGACCTAATTAACTTGAGGTTAAGGTAGTTGGACATGATTTCATCTTGAGGTTCAGGATGTTGGACAAAATATCATTTTTGAGCGACAGCGAAAAACACATACACTAGCATTTGTTATTATAATAGAATCTTAGCATCAGGATTAGGATGCTCAATAAAAATGGGGTCTTCACACTGTCATAAGGGACTTCAAGAAGCACAAAATGGATGAAGCTTTTTGAAGTCCAATATTAGCACCTATATTACATATTAAATCAACTCTGCATGGGAGATGTAAACTCAGTTAAACATATCCAAAATAATAAATTTCCATATTCTGAACAAGAATTTCTCTTGCTTTTTTTCCTCGTTTCCTTTCCCTTGTCTTTTTCAAGTATCATTACTGCAACCAATCCTAAAAGGAGAGAGAGAGAGAGAGAGAAAGAGAAATAAAGACAATCTCCAGCTATTCACAAGTTCTCCTTTGTTTCATGTATATATATGGCATAAGACCCATCAAGATCCAACCTAATTGGTTGTTAATTAAACAACAAAACCCTTAAAGAAAAAAACAATATCAGGTTTTAAAAGTTTAGACAGAAACACAAACAGGGAGGGACTTATCACCAACCCAACCCCTGATTGTAACACTCCATAACACATTACCATGTTTATTGAAAAATCTTTGGCAGATATGAACCCTCCCCCCAATTGCTCCACCATGTTCACCAGATGCAATACACTTGCATCCCCGAAGCTCTAAAATCATTTCACAGAGGGCCTTGCTCACAACACTACATAATACTTATCACAAGCAAAGCAGATTTACCTTTCTTTTTCCGTTCTTTTTTTTCTATTGGTCAATACTAGTGATCCTCACATCATTACGTAGTACTTATCACAAGCAAAGCAGATTTACCTTTCTTTTTCTGTTCTTTTTTTTCTCTTTGTCAATACTAATGATCCTCACATCCCGAAGCTTTTTCAAGATCAAGAATGTAAGAAAGAGGCATTAGTATACCACTGAACCTTCCACCATCCCATTAAAGAAATGCAAAATCAGCAAAACAGGGCAAGGAAGTTCAATGTCTACCATTAAGCAGTCATGTATTGATAACAAACGAATAGCTCAACCAAAGTGATGTGCATATTTACTTTAAAGCAAACTTTTACAAAAGTTACAGTATAATACAAAAAGGTCCAGCACAATATTGGCATCAAATTTATAACTTTCCTAAAATAAGTCAAAATCAGACAATGAATTGACAAAATCGAATAGGGAAGGAAATGAAGTGAGCCTTGAACATTTTCTTTTCACTTTGATCAATAAGTTACGCACACATCATGTGAGGTGTTGAATCATGACCTCACCACTCCATTTTACAGGGAAATGAAATGTTATTTAAGCTAGAGCTCATTGGCACTCATCTCTTATGTAAAAGATATATGGGGGTAGACATATTGGCAAACAAAGTGCTATGTTCAGGAAAGTAAGAAGTGACATGCTACACCTTACCTCAACTATGGAACTGCTCTGATAATGGATTTGATGTCTAACACCATGCAAGGCAGGAAAAGCCCCAGAAAACTCTTCTCCACAACCTGAAACCAACTAATCACCACAAACAACAACAAATACATATGTGATCACTAGTATATTCAACCACCAATCACTGTTCTTAAAGATAAACGGTACTCGTGTTTTTCTTTTTCTTTTCTTTTTCTTTTTGGATAAAGAAGTAAACTTAAATTAGAAAGTGCCAAAAGGGGTACAATTTAAGTATGTATGGTTTAATATCAATTACAGCAGCATGAACACATACAAAAAAAGACATCATAAGGGATGTAAAAAGGATAAACTACACTTTGCCCTCCAAACTACCACCCCATTTGCACTCATAACTCCAAACTTCGACTCATTGCAATTCGCCCCTACGAACTACCATTTTGTTTGAGTTGCACTTTGGGTTAGATTGGACCGTCAAAGTTAATAGAATCCCTCACACGTGAGTCTCAAGTAACACATAGTCATATATACATAATACATCTATTATAGGATAAAATTATACTTTACCCCCAAACTACCACCTCATTTGCACTCAAACCTCTAAACTTTGACTCACTCCAACTTGCCCTACACATGTGACGTGCTTTCCACCCACATTTAATTGCCCAATCTGACTCGGGTTGCAAGTCGAAACAAAATGATAGTTCGTTGGGATGAGTTGCAGTGAGTTAAAGTTTAGAGATGTGATTGCAAATGGGGTGGTAATTTGGGGGCAGTGTAATTAACCCTTTAAAAAATGATGTTTAAAGCAGTGAACTTAGACAAATCTAGTCATTTCTTAAGTCATCTGATCAATCCCAAGCCTAGAAAACTGTATTGGGTTGCTCAGAAAATGGTTCAAACTAAGGCTTGGAATCATAAACACAACTAACTAGAATAACAGAGACAAGCTCAAGATAGAACAGCAACAGATTCAACATTTGGCAAACAAATAGCGAGAACTTAAGGCATAAAAAGGAGTAAAACAAAACAAAGGATACAGAGGGGTAGCGTTACCTTATGATTATAATCAGAAGAAGAACGAGAACTATCGTCGGAGAGTCCATAGAATCGATGATAATGAAGGTCTGATCGGTGAGATAGAAACCACTGACTCCCATGCAAGCTGCTGGTAGTCCTTCTCGGAATCCTCGATATCCGAGAAATTCCCCGAAAGAATAGCATCAAAACGATTCCGAAGATTCACACGGAGAGCGAGAGAGAGAGAATGTGGTGAAGCGGCTGAGGTTTGCTGTCGATTAATTTTGTATTTGCTGTCGATTGGTTTGCTGAGTCTTCATATTTAATTAGTTTCATTTACATATCAAAAAATAATTAGTCTTCATATGGTGACCAAGGCCTAAGTTCATACATTTTGAATGTAACATCCTTATATGCCAGCATTGCCAGGGCTTTCACCTCAAAGAAGTGTGAATGATGTTATGATTTCTTAGAAAAAAAACAAAAGAAAGAAAAAAAGTACGATTTTAAACTAAATCGCAAATGACGAATCCTTTGGAATGTGTTTTAAAAATTATAATTTAAAAATATAGAAAATATGCATTTTCAAATTGCAGATAAGGAGATTTTTTTTTCAAAACTCACAATTTTAAAGGTTAAATTGTGATTTTAAAGGCCAGACTACGATTTTATCAAACACTTAATTACATTTTTAAAAATCACGTTTTCAAATTATACACATAGTATTGAAAAGTAAAATTCATTTTTAAATATAATTTTTTTTAAATACAGATAGTATTGAATCAAATATGTTTTGTATGGAGTTTGTGTTCTTTCAAAAAAAAAAAAGAGGATCGATCCTCCCAGTATTAGGATCGATACTCATGCGTTAGAAACTCAATTTTAAGGGCTCAAAATCCTAGAAACTCGACCTTAAGCCATATTTAAACTTCCTTAAGCCTCTTACAACCTATTTGCACAAAAAACCTAACTTCTAAAACTTTAAAGTGAAGATGGAATGTGGAAGAAGCCCGAAATTAACGTTCTTTGTCAATACTTATGTGACGCCCCGCCTTTTAATAATAAGGCGTAAGTGGAAATCTCTCATTTCGCACGTGACGTTATGACATCAGAGATAGAATCACGCAGTGGAATATTTTTTTTTCTTTTAATAACACAAGGAATAACCCTCACATAACACATTGAGCTGACTAAATATACCTCAATTTAAATAAATATTAACATTGTGCGGTTACATAATAAATACATTAGGTGCATCAAATAAAGATAAGTGCCACAAACGGCACAATAGCAAATATAAATAAAATTGTTCATACGTGTCATAAAAAGCAGTACATAGCAAAAGATAGATTAAACGTAATGTCTATCATCATATTGAGGCAACAAGTAGCTTTATCAAAATTGATCAAAACTGGCAAGAGGGTCCTGATCCTCTTCTTCCAATCCTGCATCGTAGTCTATGTAAATATGGCGTTACCATATTTACATAGACAAACAAGTGAGTTCCACTGTTTCAATAAGTATAAAAGTTACTGGTTTATTGTTGTATTATTAATGACAATCATGCAATTTCTGTATTATTCATGCAATGCATCACTCTAGAGGACTCCAACCTCTCGGCTAATAGGGGACTCCAACCCCACGCTTACAAGTTATAGGGGACTCCAACCTCACGTTCTCACTTTACTAGCAGTACTGAGGACTTCAACCACCAGACTGAAGATTTCACCCACCTATTATAATCTTTCAGCACTGGGGACTTCAACCGCCAGTCTGGGGACTAGAACCCACTTTATTATTATCTTTCAGCACTGGGGACTCCAACCACCAATCTGGGGACTTGAACCAAAAATGTATTAATGTCTTTTATGATCTGTTTTAGAATAACAATAAAAATAAGACAATATGCAATATCATATTCATTCACATATAATCAAACAGTTGATAAATAAATCAGCAAGTATTATCTTATTAGAACCAGTATCATTTCTCAGTAAGTACTTCCATACTTACACTTCACAGCTTTCAGAGAATATCCACACAAGTGATAACTGCAATACAGTTTTGTACATGTGATAGTAATTTAGTATAAAATCGCTAAAAGCTTATTTTTAATACTTTTGTAACTTTTGGCTTTTAAACAATTTATCTAAGCTCCCTAATGTTACTTAGGCATTATGACGGCATATAAAAAGAGGTAGTAGTAGTAGCACATATTTTTATATGGATATTACTACGGTATTTATTTAGTAAATGCAAAAAAAAAATACTATTTAAAGTAAAACCAGCATTATAACAGCATTAGTATGCTAAAAGCTTAATCATTTTTGTATAAAATGGATATAGCAATTCCATTACTATAAATAATGGATATAGTATTTTAAAAATACATAGGCGGCATAACGGCATAATTATGAATAATTCATATAATATTTTTGTAAAATTTTGGCAGAGTAACAACATTAGTATAACTAATGTTTAAAAATGTTTTAAAACTTTGGATAGCGTAACGGCACATTTATGGAACATCTAATTAAACTTGGGCATTATAACGGTATTTTGATAATTTAAATAAACAATATATAAATATGAAGTTTAAAACTTTGTTTAAAGTATTTTCCAGATATAAAACTATAAATTTAAAGTAAAAATAAAAACTTGTAACTTTAATCACTTACCTAGAAAAGCCACGGATGAAGGCTTAGCTTATCTTCTCGCTCTCTTTCTCTCTCTCTATCTCTCTCTTTTCTCTCTCTCTCTCTCTCTCTCTCTCTCTCTATTCGGTTTGAAGTAGGAAGAATGAAAGTGAATGTGCAAGAGGCTTCATCTCCTATTTATAAAACTTTTAAAGGCCAAGATTATCCTACTATTTCATTATCTACAGCTGAGGTGCAAAAGTCAATCGTATGCAATATGAAGATTACACATACTTACATTTCATTTATTACAGAATATTATCTGCATCCTACTCATTACCATTCGTATAATCAATACACAATAGTGTGAAAGCCATTAAAGAGGGTGACGTGAGGCTAGGTGCAGCCCCCTTTTCTTTTCTTTTTTTCTTTTGTTTTTCCTTTGATTTTCGTCCAGCCACCGTGCTGGGTGGTTTGGACAAATTTTCGTCCTCTTCCCGAAATCTGAAAATCATAAAATTTGGAGGGTAGATAGAGGACTACGAGAGGAGTATTCTGGCTTTTGAATCAGCCAAATCGGAGTTCGTTTGACCCTATTTTCATTATTTTTAATTTAAAGTTCATTTACACTTTCCATTGTACTAGAGTCTAAAAGTGTTCCAATAGACTCCAAATTTTTACCATATGTTCTATAAACAATACGTATAGATAGAGAACTACGAGACGAGTATTCCAGATTTTGAATTAATCAAATCGGAGTTCGTTTGACTTTATTTTCATTATTTTTAGTTTAGAGTTTATTTACGCTTTTCATTGTACTAGAGTCTAAAAGTGTTCCAATAGACTCCAAATTTTTACCATATGTTCTATAAATGCTACGTATAGATAGAGAACTACGAGACGAGTATTCTGAATTTTGAATTAATCAAATCGGAATTCATTTGACCCTATTTTAGTTTAAAATTTATTTACACTTTCCATTGTATTAGAGTCTAAAAAGTATTCTAATAGACTCTAAATTTTTACCATATGTTCTATAATTACTCATAAAGTTCTTATAATGTTCCTATATGTACTTATTGTATTATTGTTTGGTCTTAAATTTCAGTTTAAGACTATCTTATTCGTGATTTAAAATCTGGTGCACTATAACTTAAGCCATTGTTAAACAATTTCCATCAATTTTCTCAAGATATTCCTTTACCCTCAATTTTTCTTTCATATTTATTTTCTAAAACCATAATCATTTAACTTCTTATTATATTTTGCTATAGACATGATTTTTAATTGTTTAGATTGTGTTTTTATAATAAGAAGAATTGTTTTAAATAAAGTATGTGTTTTAGACAATGATTTTCAAACAAAGTAAATGGATATTTCATGTTGCTTATTGTTTTATGATTTTAAATTAAAGATTTTACTTTTAGATGATGTGTTTATAATTTAATGGATTCAAACGACATTTTAAATCAACACAAATACACACGTTAATTATTTTGTGTTTGTTTTGGGTAATCAAGGTAAGTTCTTAATAATCTTATATCAAGAGCATAACTTTGAGATCCTAAAATTATTCAAGACGTTTTTCAGATGTTGTCAAAACCCCATAAATGTTTCAAGATGTTTGGATGTGTGTTTGAGGGTTTGGAAGGCTCAGAACTAGTGTTGGAATGCATCCTACATCCTGCAAGATCGATCCCAGCCCCTTAGGATCGATCTCAACCCTTAGTACTGATCTCAAACAGTTAGGATTGATCTCAAAACCCTTGAGAATGATCCTAACTGCCTTGAAAACCAGTTTTAGGGTTTCTAATGTGTATTTTAGGTTTGTAATTAGCGTTTGTTTAATTGTAAGTTGGTTTGCAATGCAGGATGTTATGATGTTTGAGGAATTATCCAAGTACTCAAGGTAAGTTAATACTTACAAAATTGGGAATAGAAAACCATTTTGTAGTATTTTATATTGATATAAACTATCAGAACTTTTATTCATATTTTTATGATTATGTCATGAGCTTATATATTTTCAAAGTATGATTTATTAATCCTTTTAATAACTATTTCTTATAAGATCATTGTTTCAACTACTTAAAATATAGCATTTAGGGCGCCCATTAGTGGGCAACTCAAGTGGCGTAATGTTAACGTTACTCCACATAGCTTTGATATAAATTAAATGTCCATAGCATTAATACACACTAAATTGAACAGTTTACTATATGAAAGGTTGTTGGTTATATAATGTGTGTTAGTGTAGTGGAAAGATATGGAAATTGTGTGTGAGAAAATACATCTCTCCCAATCTAGTTTTTGAGTGTATAAGGCATTTAGATTGTGGATTTTGTGGATATGGCTTTAGTAGCGTGCCCCACCACTAAGAGAATAAATGCTACATAATCAAGAGCTAAGGCATGTAGAACAACTACATCAGATCCTGTATTTGGTACATAAGAGGTATCGAATAATTTATTCCGTTGTGTATCATATTTCTAACATTGGCATCAAAGCTTTATTAATTATTCTTGTGACTATGAGAAATGCTACAACACTTTTTCTTGCCATCCTCTCATCTTTCTACATTTTAAAATTACCATTTGATCTATGGGTTTTATGTGGGTTCACACATGGGACTCACATATCCAATGGTGATTTTAAAAAGTAAAATGATAGGAGAAACATATCGGTAAATGTTATAACATTTCTCCGTGTATATTGTTTTCTTTTAGAAAAACAGTAGCCTTTGAATTTATCTAATTGGTTCTCACGTACCACTGAGCCAGGCAATCTCACAAAGTGTATGCACTACTATGCATCTGCATAAGAGCGCTATACCGACAGTGGCTACACTGCCAAAGAAGTGGTAGTGCTCCCTACATGCAGCAGCAGCGCCACCGCAGTTAGCGGTAGAGAGCTTGCTCAGTGTAGGCCGAGCCCCACACAATGCACCACCGTGCACCACGTGGCCAAATGAGGCCACGATGCACGGCCAAAATAGTCCCAAACACGCGGCCAAATCTGGCCACAGCACATGGCCAATCAGGTAGCAATGCGCGGCTAGAGAAGGCCGTAGCGCACGGCTAGATCTGGCCGCCGCTAGGTGGCAATTGTGGCGGACTTTCACAGCCGCCATGATGCTTGGCGGCGAGGTTGCCGTGTGTAGGGAGAAGGGTGGCAGCGGCAGAGACTGGACTTGGTAGAGAAAAATTGGGTCAAGTGGTTTGGGGGTAGGGTTTCTTAACTCGAATGGGCTAGATCCATTTAATATTAAAAACCATCCCAAATTAGAGAGATTCGTGGGCTGACCCAAGTGGGTCACCCTGAAACCAGCTCAGGTTTGACCCAGATCCAAGAAAAAAAAAAGGGTTGATGGACAAAGCCTAAAGGCGCTTGTGTGGTGACTTGATTTACGCCCATTTGTTGCAGAAAATCTAACTTTGACAATTGAGCTACTGTGCATTGTGTGTTAATTTTCTGTCACTATTTTCTTTAAATCTTGAAGAAATTTTTCTAGTTGGCAATATAAATTTTGAATATAATTTTCTGAGTGATTGTTCTATTAAAATTTTATGTGTGATTATTCCACATAATTTTATAATTGGAGTTTTTTTATGTAATTATTTATTCCATGTATAACATGCATTAAATGGATGGCATATTTAGAATTATTGGATTTTTGTTTGTTAAATCCAATATTTTTTTAAAAAAAAATATATATTTTTTCAGAAATTTTAAAATATGACAATGTTTATAATTTTGGAAGATGCATGTTATGATCTATGAAATTCCATATGAAATATGTGGCATGACCTTAGTGTGGCTGTTCATAATTTATTCTATTATATTAGATAATAAATTTGTATGCCTAGAATTCATATTGATTGTTGAACTTAATGGGAGTGCGGTTGAGTAAAGTTTATATTTTAAACTATGAAAATAGTTTAGATGAGCGATAAATAGATAAATATCGCTAGTTAAGTTTAAGCGGCCAAAAAGTCACAAATGAGTGCATAAGCTGCACACCTTTACAATTTTTTTAACGCTTTAAATATAATGATATTAACAAAGTCAATACCCATGTTGGTTCAAGGCTTGTTGAAAGTAGTGGTTTTAGTGAGAATTTCAAGAGGTTTAGAATTAGATAGTCATAGATTGACTCTATGATATTATTTCTTGTTTGAAGAAATGATACGCTAATTATGCCATCAGGCATGGGATGATGGGTAAGGAAACTTGAGAAATCGAAAGTTTTCTCGCTTATGAGAACTTTCTCCTTTATTTAGCAAAGTCAATTTAATGATAAAAGGCAGCATGAGCATCTCCTATAATTAATATATTTCTATGTTAGTGCACTAATAACTCTAAGGATGTAAACTAGAAATTGTCTCATTATATAAATGCGAGATGGTTAAAATTTCACTTCTCACAAATTCTAAATCTTTTTTTTTTTTTATGTATGGAAATTTGTTTGAGAAAATGAGAAGAAAAATATTTTTTCGAACACAATTTTTTTTTTTTTTTGAATCGCATTACTGTAAAGTATAAGTTTTTGAAAACTTATCTAACAAAATATATGATGAGAACAATTATCTTGCAGCATTGTAACTTGATGAGAACAGTATATTAGGTTAATAATGGCGCAAGATATTTGTTGGATCATATTTGGGTTGATGTAATAGAAATTGCCGCCTTAGTCCTAACAAGTTGTCCTTAGATTAATTTTATTTGCCTATTAGTATGGTTGAATGATCATAGAATTAGTTGCTTAATATGAATTTCAATACCAATATATTAAGGATTTAAGTTTTGTTTGTTTGTTTTGGTTGAGTCAATGAAATTACTCGTATCCTTGGCAAGGGTATGGAATTGAGGTTTTATTAAAACTATTTACATGTCAAATGTTTTATATTATTTTGTGAGAAGCGTTTTATTTTGGAAAAATGTTTAATCCCACTTAAACTTAATATTTCAAAAACTTTTTTTTTATAGAATGGTCGCCGAGAATAGTGGAAGGAATTAATTCTTTGCCTAGTGGGAGTAAACCACTAGGTGAATGTTTCACCTAGTTGGAGTATACCATTAAGTGGGAGTGTACCACTAAAGAATGACTTCTAAATTTTTTGATAGAATATAAGATCCTTAATATGTAGCATGGTAACAAGATGTAATTTTTTCTCTCGTCACTTAGAGACTAAAAGAAAATTTATTATTTGTGCTCTACTAGAGATGTTGAATTCACATGATATGAATTGTTAGGATATAATATAAGATTCATTTTACTTGATTGATCCGACCTAGGGTTGTTGATCTTACCTAAACGTTTTTAGTAAATGTTGGAAAAGTGGACTTGGTAAAGTGTATAGATCCATCTCATGGCATTGAGTGATTTGCCTTGGTATAACCATTAGTTGCACATCTTGAAACTTTTCTAGAAGGAGTTGGTTGATTCTCATAGGAGAATTAGATGGTTGGTCTTGTAATGTTTAAGGCACAAAGTACGAAGAGCGCAGAGATTGCAACTCATACATTTTCACGTGGCCTATAACAACCATCTATACAAAGATACCTAATATACATAGTCGTTATTTTTAACAATTGTACTATAAGAATGGATTCTTTGAATGCTATCAACAATCCTCGAAAAGTATCATCTTAAGTGAATGAATGTTGTTGACGATTTGGTTATCTTGTAATGATAATTGTCACCTAAGGAATGGTTGTCCTCATTATGAAATAGTGGACATGGGTTTATGAAAATTTAGCTCGGACTAGAGGTCTTATGAAACTATTTGGAGAAGAATGGTTTCTAGTAGCTTATATTCAAAACCCACAAATAATTAATGAGATAGAGAATACAAAAGAATCTATATTTTATTCTTTGTGGCTGAGATAGCTCAAACCATTTTGGGTTATATGTTTCCATTGTGGTTTGCTCATGGGAGTTAGTAATTTGAATTTCATTAAAGGGTAAACATGATTTCTTTTGCTTTAGAGGAACAAATTTACGATGCGATCTAAACAAACCATTAGAGGTAATGGTTAGCCTATTGTGATTGTCCTCACTAGCATAGTCGTAGTCGCTTTACCCTAAATGAATTCAAAAGTTAGTTATCTCTCATGTTGCTACTAACCTACAAGAGATTCCTTTAATGCCTTAAAGTTTCAACAGGATTTGCTAACTTAAATCTAAGGTCACCTTGTGAATACCTTAAAGTCGCAATATGATTTGTTGACTAAAATGTAAGGTCACATTGTAGGTAAGACCAAAAATGATAAGTCATGATAAAGTCGCTGATTTTGTGATGAGTTATTGAGATATAAAGACATTTTATAGATGAAAGTTAAATCTTGATTTATTATAGTATGTGCATTATTTTTTGAGTATCACTACATGTGTAGTTGCACTTAAAAGATAAATGGTCCTAAAACACTACTTGAAAATTTTGGTGTTTTTAGTTGACCATGTGATATGGTTTCTCTCCTAGATGATGATGTTGCTCTTCATACACATGATCATGATGTGTTATATAATCATTGTGATATGACTATGAGCATTTGGAGAGCATACACATATTCACCTTGTATTCGGTGTCATGGCGGAAAGGTATGTTGACGGGCTTAGGTTGGCTCACTCACATGAGCAACCGCCTCTGGCGCTTAGGTAGCGAGCAGAGATGAGACATTGTGTCCTTTGATGCTTATGTAGCATATAGAGTAGGTTGACACAAATATGTCATCTTAGCAAGGGCTAAGATGAGGTCTTTATATGTTTTTGTTAAGATCGTGCATGGATAGCTCAGAATCCATGTAGCCTATGATTAGCCAAACGTGAGACCTTAATTTGGTGCCTAAGGTGGCAATCAAATAGAGAACTCAAGTTAGGTGCTTGGATAGCAACTAGACTAAGATATGTACGGTGTATTGAGTTTAGACATACACTCTTTATTTTGGAAAGAAAACTCCACCGTAGCATGTATTTCATACTACATGTGCTTATGTGACCGATAATAGAAGTGAACAAATCGATCCCTGCTTTCTCACTGTGTGAATCCCATAGATCATTGTTAATGAACTTATTTATGCTTTTTGTGACCTTTGACTATGTCACGAGGTTGAGGTTTTAGTGTCTGCTACCTTGGTATGTTGTCTATGATCATGTATGATGCGGTCTAAAGGGGCATTGCTGAAAAAATGACTAGACTGAAATTGACTAACATGAGGGCAAAGAGAAGACTATTTGGTAACACATCCTTATTATATTTTGTATTCACTGCTAGCAAGTTATGCTATTTCTTGGATGTTGCGACATAATTGTGGGTACATTATATGTTTTGTGGAGTTAAGCATTGTTCTGAGATATCAAACTCAAGAGGGATTAGAGATGCTTAAGATGTAACCAAATGAGTTGGGGCATAATGAGACATTTATAGGGATGTTGCTATGTTGGTCCTTACAAGATTTGGTATAGTGTTCCCAAAATTTTGATGCAGGTGTGCTCGGTGGTCGCACAGTCTATTTGCCAATATGACTGCTGTTAGGTTTTTAGTGTTAGCAAAATTCAATGTCAAAACATATTTAGTTATAAGTTTTAGTCTAAAGTCAAGTCGGTGAAAAATTTGATCCAAGACAAGTTTTTTTTTTTTTCAAGTTTGTATACGCTGTTAATGTTGACCTTATTGGACTAAAGTGATTATAACTTTTGATTCCAAAATCCAATTGAAGAAAACTTGGTAGCATTGGAAAGCTAACTCAAAATTCTACAAGTCGTTAATTCATGAAAATTCTCCAATTCCAACGTGTTTAGGGTCCAAATGGGCCGTGAAGTGAAGATTGAAATTTTGCTCGGCTGCAAACTCGTTTGGACGAGATTGCAAACAAATTTTGGGCAAAATACCTCATCTCTATCTCGTCTGCATTGTGTACGAATGAGTCCCAGAAATCTGCACTTTTTGGGAACTGTCTTTGTATTTTAGGGGTACTTTTTTAAGTTTATTTAAGGGCCTTTGAAGCACAAATTTTGTAAGGATTGGAGGCAATATTTTCAGGGTTTAAAGGCTATTTTATTTATGCTAAGAGAGGTTTAAGCTTTTTTAGAGTAATCATATTGCTCATCTCTTAGAGTTTATTGGGTATCACACAATCTTTGTTTGCAACATTATCGGAATTCCAGTAAAGGAGATTAATAGAAGAATTTTTTAAAGGTTCTGGGAGAACTACTACAGTAGCGGGCAAGTGGGTCATTTGTCTAATACAAGAGTGTGTCTCTCACAAGGGTTTTATAAGTATAAACACCTTATAATTTCTCATTCTTCTAGTGCATTGATTTCCTGGGTTTGGCTGCCTCGGAGTGGTTTTACTTTTGAAGAGTTTTTCAAAAAGTTTCCACTTCGTAACCAAAATATTTGGGTTGTGCGATTTATTGCTTTCATAATATTTTGTGTGGTTGCTTTTTTTTTTTTTTTTTTTTTTTTTTTTAATTTCGTGTTTATTTGATATACCTATTCAACCCCCCTTCTAGGTATTATTTGGAGTGTGTTTATTATTTTTAATTGGTATCAAAGCGGGTTCACTCTATTTGGATTAAATTCCTAAGTGGGGTCCTTGACTCCTTTTTGCTATATGTCTCAGTCCCTTACCATGAATTATCTAGTTCATAGAAATCCTATGGATAATAAAGGGAAGTGTTCTCAAAACATCAAGTGCGAGTCATCTCAGGATGATTCAGTTGATGAAGATGATCTTCAGATGACCTATAATAAGCTTTTTAAGGAATGTGTTACATTGAAGAAAAAGAATCAAATTTTCTTTAAAAAGCTTAATGATTGTTTACTTGAAAAAGAGTCATTGATTGCTGAATTGTCTGAATCACATGCCTTGATTGACTCTTTGAAATATGAGAATTTGAATTTGAATAAAAATATTAAATCACTTGAAAACAATCTTGATATGTATAATAATCAATTGAAGAAGTTTTCTAGTAAACATCTTGATTGCTTGATTAATCCTCAAAAATCTAGAAGTGACAAGGATGAGTTGAGTTTTGATTCTATTTCTTCTACTTCTCAAGCATCTTCTGTCACTACAGGTAAGAGTACCATTGTTTTTGCTTCAAGTGATAATGGCAAGAAAATTTGTGATGACCCTTGTGTGACTAGACCTAAGTTTAGATATGTCCCTCCTTTTAGGAGACAAGCTTCTCAAAAGTTTGTTCCTACTTGCCATCATTGTAGCAAAGTTGGTCATATCTGACCAAATTGCTTCAAGTTGAAACCTCGTGAGCATTTGAGTGATGATTTATTTTTTAGAAATAATTATGAGGGGTTGTTCAACATGATGAGAGTTGTTTTGACTAAGATGGATGAGTTAGAAAATCATGGGTTCCAAAGTCATATGTCAAGACCTAGTTTTAGGAAAGCTTGAGTTCCTAAAAGAAATACCATTCACCGGTTAAGTGGGAGTGGTAGTGATCCCACCTAGGTGTAAGTGGACATCGCATGCTTAGTATTGCATCTCATGCATATTCTTTCAAATCCTAGTGCATGTGTTGATCTTTGCATTGCATTTTTTTTTTGTTTTATTGTTTTTCTTTATTTAATTTTTGTTTTGCATATGCATTGCATTACTTTCGTGTGTTTTATTTCTAGTTTTCTTAAAAAAAAAAAAAAAAATTGGTTGCCTTTTTCATCTTTCTTCATGCACTTTAAAAGTCCATCAATCTCTCATGTATCTTTAATGAATTAAATTCATATCTTTCACTTACAATGTGCTTATTATGCATAAGCTGACTATTTCTTTAATGGATTGTTTTCTTTGCTTAAGCATGAGTTTTTGTTATACATTTCACCTATGCTGATCTCTTGTGCACATTAAAACTTCTTTTTTAGTTGAGTTTGATTGCAAAGGTGAGTGTTTGTTAGGCAACCATATGAGAGGGGCCGACTAGCTTTTTGGTTAAATTGACCAATTCGTTAGTTGAACCTATGACCTAATATTCTAGCATTCTTTCCATGTGATTTAAGCACCAATGTTTAAAATACACTTTCTCAAAAAGAAAATATAAACAAAAGTTCAATATCAAATATTGCTTAACATGTTCCTATAAAAATAGTCAGTGATCAAATCATTTCAGAAATAGATGGTCACTAAATGACTATATTTAAGTTTGTGCTAAGTCTCATGGGGAGTGTATTGGATGAGGGTGACTAGGCCTTAGTATAATAAGGTTTGACTTTTGACTTGATGTGCATGTCAACCTTCCTCATGAGGTTTTATAAGCTTGTACTTACTAAGTGTTTTTCCTCATCAAATAAGGTTTTAAGCTTGCTTGATAGAATGCTTTCACACACAACACACAAGCATGGGCTAAGTGGAACATAATGCTTTACTTTTGTTGAAGAAAATTTTGAGCCATTTATCTTTTGATTCTCAAGCCTACTTTGAACACTTTGAGCATTGATTGTGTTGGGGATTCATTGTTTACCGTATGAGCTATTGATGCATTTTTCTTGTGTGCTTTTTGGATATTTGATCATACATTGAGGGGGAGAAATCTCTTTCTTTTTCTTTTTCTTTTTTCAAAATGTTCACTTCTGCATATCATATGTTTTACTATTCATGATCTGCATTTCATGCATGATGCATTCAATGCATTGCTCTTAATCATGGTTGGGATTAGAGGATAGTGGTTGAGTCTCTCCTTTATGTAGCCTAGTTAGAGTTTTAGATGCGGTACTGTCTAGTTTCTCGATAGGTTATTTGTTTATGTGCATCACCCTCTATTATTCATCTTTGTAATGTTTCTTGGGTGATTGATTTGCTTTGTTTATTGGCTTGGTTGAATTGTTTGTTACAGGACATCGTCCTGAATCTTCACTTGAGTCCCTTCGTCATTTCATGACAAAAACGAGAAGAAAATATTTGTTTGTTTTTTGGACATTGATGTATTTGATAGGGGAAGTAATATCTTTTTGATAATGTAATTGATTAACATGGATGTGCTAGCGTGTTTATTGAATATTTATTCAATTATTCATCTATATATTGATATGATTTTTATTACTCCATATTCTCTATGCGTTTAATGGTTTGTTCATGTTTAAGAATTAAGATTGGTTAGACTCAGAACTTCATCTAAGCCTAGTTTGTAGTTTCATAGGTTTATGTTGGGTTTTGAGTTTTTTAGTTTTGGACTTGAGTATTCTGTTGTAATTGGCTTTTGTCACCGAATTGTCAAAGTGGGAGTTTGTTAGGTTTTTAGTATTGGTAAATTCAGTGTCAAAACATATTTGGTTGTAAGTTTTAGTCTAAAGTCAAGTCGGTGAAAAATTTGATCAAAGACATGTTTTTTTTCAAGTTTGTATATGCTATTAACGTTGACCTAGTTGGACTTAAGTTATCATAACTTTTGATTTCAAGCTCCAATTGAAGCAAACTTAGTGGTGTTGGAAATCTGACTCAAAATTTTACAAGTCATTATTTTACGAAAATTCTCCAATTCCAACATTTTTAAGGTCCAAATGGGTCATGAAGTGAAGACAAAAATTTTGCTCGGCTGTAAGCTTGTCTAGACGAGATTGCAAATGAATTTTGGGCAGAATGCCCCGTCTCTAATCTCGTCTACAGTGCGTACGAACAAGTCCCAAAAATTTGCACTTTTTGGGAACCGACTTTGTGATTTTATGGCTACTTTTTGAAGTCTTTTTAAGGGCCTTTGAAGCAAGAATTTCATAAGGATTTGAGGCAATATTTTCAGGGGTTTAGAGGCTATTTTATTTGTGCTAAGAGAGGTTTAAGCTTGTTTAGAGTAATCATATTGCGCATTTTTTAGAGTTTATTGAGTATCACACAATTTTTGTTTGCAACACTTGAAGCCTATCAGAGTTCTAGTAAAGGAGATTAATAGAAAAAAATTTCAGAGGTTCTAGAAGAACTACCGCGATAAGGCAAGCGGGTCACTTGTCTAGTACAAGAGTGTGTCTCTCACAAAGGTTTTGTAAATATGAATACCTTGTAATTTCTCATTCTTCTAGTGTATTGATTTCATGGGTTTGGCTATCCCGGAGTGGTTTTACTTTTAAAGAGTTCTTCAAAAAGTTTCCACTTCGTAATCAAAATATTTGTGTTATGCGCTTTATTGCTTTCATAATATTTTGTGTGGTTGCTTATTTTTAAAATTTCGCGTTTAGTTGATATGCAGCTATTCAACCCCTCTTCTAGGTGTTATTTGAAGTCTGTTTATTATTTTCAAATACAATTGAAAACAGATAGAGAGATGCGT